>JAOUQV010000022.1:3483847-3494769 GCA_028565295.1 Aspidoras spilotus | reverse complement strand
TTGCAATATTTTGAGCAAAACTGTGCTCTTGCCCTGATAATTGAACCTTCACACTCTGCTCTTACTGGTGCAATGTACAAATGAAGATTGGACACTAGGCTTGTCCGATTTAGCCATGAAACCTCCCACACTAAAATGGCAGGTGTTTCAGTTTCATTGTCCAACTCCTGTGTATTTATATATATACATGCATACCATGACATGACATGATTGGCGCTGCTTATTATAACAGACAGCTTGTAAGACTTAATTGTCATCATTGACTCAGAGAAAGTCACTACAGCTCTGTTCGAAGGCCCTTTGAAATTCAGAAGGTGGAACTAAACAGTAGCTGTTTGTATGCCACTGGTGAAGAGAAGTTGTGCTAGAGTTGGGTTTGGAAATGCGCATGACATATTACAATCTATATAAACCAATATATAAATGAGTTTTATATGAGTTTACTTGCAAGCGAGCTCCTTTTCTTTGTTAGTTATTATTTGTGCCAATTTCCCAGAAGTCCTGTGACTTGCTAAACAAAATTTTGGATATTCCTTTGATACAGCGATCTACAAAAGTCCTATTGAAAAGGAACAGTCAAAGATCTTTCTGAAGATAACAATTAATGCAATAATACATTTGCAGCATCATACGCTAGACCTTTGCTCTCTAACCTCCAGAAAACTGAAGCCAAGTTGTCAAGTGAACTTTCCTGCACCCCGTCACTTGTCAGACGTCGCTTTATTGTGTAAGAATAGGCGTAGTTGTAAGAGGCAAGCGTGTGTGTGTGTGTGTAAGCGAGAGAGTGAGAAAGAGTGAGAGAAAAGGTTTTGTTCTCATTGAGAAGGCTCAGCCATCTCCCCTCCCCTGACTAAATTTGTCTCTAGCAGCTGCACCCCTGTGATCTCCCCCAAAAAAAGTGTGGGATGGGGCAAGCATGGATACACGTCATCCCCTACACACACACCCTCCTTTTTTTTTGTGGAGGCCAAAGCTGCACACTTAAGTGACAACATCCATCAAAAGCCAACAGACGCCTGCAGGTCAAGCCTGAGAACACAACAGCGACCTTTGACCCCTGTTAAGTGAGCTGGCCTAAGAAGACATGACTGCTGACTCACGCTGGCTTATTTGGTTTATTTCACCAATTAGTGTCTTGCACGGGAGTGTTACACAAGTGACAGCCATCTGATGACATGGAACGAACAAAAAGATGTTGTTAAAAGCATTAAAAATATGTTCAAGCTCGAAGGAAGTCGCCTCGATTACATAGCCTCAAGCAACATGTGCATCTTAAATCGTTCTCCGTGTTGAACGAGGTTCTTCTATAATATTTTATTCAAGCTATTTCAGCTGCAACATCCTTGACATCATATACACTGAACGATCACTGGATTAGGAACCTGTCAGTTGGCATATGATTGCTGATAAAGTGCCCCAAACTGGACGTTGTGTTACAGTTGCTCTATAATGATAATCTGTCCACTGCACAGCAGAAGGCAACATTTGACACAAACATATAGTTCCAATCTGGAGGTGGTGTGTCAGTGTTTGAGCAAACTGCTATACTTGTGGGTCTTTCCTCATACCAGGGTATCAAGGTGATACCACAAGAGGCAGAAATATCTACAAATATTTAGCCAAAGGTCACACAGCAGCCGACCACGTTTGGTTGATCCGAGGGGTGAGAACTCAAAGAGTGGAGCTGTTGCAGCAGGCATGGTTCGACTTGAATGTAGAGTCTGTTCCCGAATTCATAAGAAAGGTGGAGAAACCCTTTATTAGGCAGGTCTTCCTAATTGTGATCGTTCACTGTAAGTATTTGAAGTACAGAATACAATCAAATCACTGATTTCACAATCATGTCTTTATTACCAGTGTAACACTACACTCGTGCAGTCTAGCACACTACAGCCGTATTTTTTTAGGAAGCTACTGAGATTTATAGCAAAAGCTTCATCTCAGTACACTGACGTTCAGAGTAATCTACATGTAACGCAGTGTACCACACAGGCACGACCAAAAATGGAGGTTGTAGATACTATTTGTTTCTCAAAGTGCGTACACAGTTCCTTACTGTCCAATTATCTACCTCTAAAATTTAGGCTGGCCTGTGCACAGCAGGACAGTCATAACATAGCAAATATATTCCTTTACATCGCTAGGTTTCATAGTGTCCTTTGCTAAATTTCAACAACATGACCTCACTTCGGCGGCAGGGTGGTGCAATAAATAGTGGTGCAGCCTCGGAGCGAGACGATCCCGGGTTTGAGCCCCGGGTGTGGTGACTCTGGAGTTTGCATGTTCTCTCCATGTTCCCATGGGTTTTCTGTGGGTACTCCGGTTAACTCAGGCATTCCAAAGACACGCATGATAGGTTTATTGGTGACTTTAAATTGCCCAATAGTGTGTAAATGTATGTGTGTGCGCCCCGATGATGGATCAGCGCCCTGTCCCCGCGCCCAGAGTTGCCTGATAGGCACTGGCTTCCCCGTGAGTTTAAGCGGGTATAGAAAATGAATGAATGACCTCAACACGATTAGTTTAGACAGCTCACTGTGTCTGTTTGATGTTGAAATTAAACATTTTGTGGACATTGTGTTGTCTAGAATTATTTTTTTTATCGAACATGACTATAATATTGAATTATTCATGCTATTTGTGTGTTACAGTATATTAGAAAATAACACCGCAATTTGGCAATTAATGATCAAAAAACAGTGGTTAATTTACAATAAAAGCTAACTGTTGTGATTATAAAGCCTACATGTGATGGAAATCAGAAGCTATAGTGATATATCTTGTTGGTGATACCGTATACTGAGTAGCCTGATAAATGTAAAAAGAATCATAAAAATAAATGCCATTTTGTTAAAGAGTGTTATAATGACTCTTGAGATGCTCAAGAGTGTGCCGAAACAAACACACACACACACACACACAAAGCTAAAAGTATAAAAGTACACACAACTGTGGTTGTTCTGCAAAACAATATATTAGGCTGTATATGTTTTGACCTTTAGTCATAGTGTTCAAATATATTGTTATTAATATTCTGTAATGTTTCAATGAATTAAGTTGCATGCACTCGAGTTAATCCAATAATAATCTCGACGAATTATGAAATCGGTTTGTGCACGTGTGTGCATCTTTTATTAAAAATTAATAATCTGGATAAAATCTTTTATCTGGCAATTCATTAATGTTAGACAGTCGAGTTGAAATGCAAAGAAACGAGCCGTGCTCGCTCGATCACTCGCTCGCTCTCTCCCCAGCGGTACGAACTCAAACTAGACCGGAAGTCCCGCCCCCCAGAGCGCTACCTCGATGATGTAACCCTCCTCTGTCCAAATTTAGCAGGTTGTTGATGCATCAGAAGTTTTTCCTCTGGCTGAGAGCGCTGTCCGTTACTCGACGTCATCACTATCCTGTTATTATTGTAAACAGTCTCGCCGTTTCTGTACCGAAGCCTCCACTGAGCGAAAAATCGCCTCGCTTCTTTGTTCGCAAACTCGAGCCGGTAGAGACATTTTATTAAACGGATACGGTAAAATGGAGCGTTGCAAACGCGCAACATGTGTGAAAATGTGTATTCATTTCGAGATTGTCGTCGTTGTCTTCAGTTTGAATGTGTGAGCTGTAATAAAAAAAAAACCGGCACTTCGGTGTGTACGTCAAAAAAAAAAAAACCTCCGCTGGTTCGTGAATTTAAAAAGCGCAACGAATTAAACACTCAATCGATAAAAAAAATAAAAAAAACACAATAAAATGTACAGAATTAACGCGAACTACATATTAAAAATCATCTTGTGTCGAAGTGGAACCACCAAACCACAATAAAACAATATAGCATAGGGAAAATAGAGCCATTTTTTCTTACCCCCAGTAACTGTAGCCTAATTGCGCTCTGGTTGTTTACACCCCCCCCCTCCTCTCCTGGAGGAATTTGATAAGATAGATAATGAGCCCGGCTGCAACTTTCATCCTTAAATATTAACACAATACCTGGAAACACACCTATATTTTTATAACCTGCACTAGATAATAAAGCACAAGTACAATAAAGCGCGTTTGAACGCGTTTTTCTGATTCGCGACTAACGCGCGGCTACGTGGATAAGAATAGACTATATACAGCACTATACGGGCTACGGATAAGAGAGAGGGAAAAGAAGATGACAAAGGGTTTGCGGATGAATAATGATACTTAATTATACTTACTTCAGCAGCGCAAACCTGGAAACCGCGCTATTGGCTACGCATCACGTCGTAGTGTGTACGGAGAGCCAAAAATAAGAAATATTAATATTCCAGCGAACTGGCACACCGGGTAACGGTTATAGCGCGCGCCAGGCGAAGCGGTTGTGTCTCTTTTTTTCTCGCGTTCTCTTCTTCGTTTTTTTTTGCAATTATACACCAAGCTTCGAGGAAGTTGTCCTTTTGTTCCAGCATTTATACATTGCGTCAATGTTGCGAAAAGAGGGGGAGGCGGAGAGGTGGCACTTGGAATAACGAGAGAGAGAGAGAGAGTGTGTGTGTGAGAGAGAGAGAGAGAGAGAGAGAGAGAGTGTGTGTGTGTGAGAGAGAGAGAGAGAGAGAGAGCAGGCACACGAGCTTATGTACACAAAGCTAGAAATCCTCCACCCTAACAAAACCGGCGGATCAGCTCGGGTCACGTGATCTAGCGCTCGCACCCTCCTTGCGCCCTCGTACACGGCAAAGTTAGGGTTTCGTGTATACAGCTCGCGGAAAGTGGGTATAGACCAAGTTGCCCAGTTGATCTGTACAATGAGCCTCGTGATGAAAAAAAAAATGAATGTGGAACGTGATAAAAGCGAAAGCATGACTGCGTGCGTGAGAGATAGGAAGAGATAGAGCACACGCGCGCGCGACCGAGAGAGAGAGAGAGACATTGACTTTAGCCTATAGAGAGAGACAGACAGAGAGAGAGAGACAGACAGACAGAGAGAGAGAGAGAGAGAGAGAAAGAGAATGAGAGAGACACTGTGCGTTGGCAGTTGGCATTGAGCGCGCGCACGCCGTCGAAGCAAAACCTTACGCGAAAAGAAACAGCTTCCTCCTTTTCATGCGTTCTTTATCTTTTTATTTTTATTTTTTTTTGCTATTTGAAGTAATAATGTTTTAAATTGGGCTCTCGCTGGGTTGCCATATAGCCGGCTGTTTCAGTCGAGTTGCATCACGAAGTTTGCTTCCCGCTGCTGTCAATCATTTTCCCCCCCGGCTTCGCGCGACGACCAATAAACTCTGCCGCGTGTTCCTCAGGTAACTGGACGCGTTCAATGTGTAATTATGATCATTTTTCCTTATTTGGTAATTATAGCCAGCGTTGTTTAATAAACTATTCATATGCCTGATAGTCTGTATTTTCCACACTTTTACACCCTTCATATGCGCGAGTAGCTTTTTCAAGAGTTCCCTGTATAATAATCTAGAGAAAACTTTATGTCCTGTGCAGAACACACATGCGTTTGCCATTGGAGTATACTATAGAGAACATGTACATCCCAAAATCTAAAGCGAGCAGCTATTTCATGAGTGTGAGCAATAACAGGTGGTTGTCTGAAGCTACAGTACGAGAACAGGCGAACTGCTTGAGGTCTTCCGTGACTAGGCGTTATATTTCTAACGTGGGATCTCGATGGCCGTTTCACTTTCACACAAAAAACGTACATTTGAAGCTTTTTTGATATAAAACAAGTGGACTTTAAACATCGCTCATAAAATACACAGTGAGCAGAGACAAAGCCAACAACTCTAAACTAACCACACACTTCATAAAAGTCTCTTTTCACGGTTTTTGACATCATTCGAATGTCCCACAGACTTCTTCATCATACCACTTTCCTTAAAATACCAAAATATTTATAATTTACTTTCTTACTACTAAGTAGCCGATTAATATCAAGTAAGCAAATAAAATATTATTAAATGTTTTTTTTTAAAGGATCGGTCACTGGTAGTGAAAGCCTATAAAGCCCACACATCTCTGTAGAGATCACCTGAGCTTATGGTGTCACCTGTCAGTCTGTGTAGGTGTATCTGTTCAGATTATGTCTGCGTGTGTATGTAGAAAGTAAACAAAGCCTGTACACATTGGAAAGCGTATGAGCTGATGTTATAGTGTCACAGTTTGTACATGTCCGCTTGGAGGAAATAACAGTCACTAAGTAAATGTGAGGAAGTAATCGGGTGTAACAGTACAAAAGTGTATTATCCTTACATCTGCATTATAAACTGCGGCATATGGGATGTTAATGGGATGGGAGTCGAGTCGACATCAGTGCATATATTTATTATTATATTTATTATTTTTATTCACCAGCTGAATGATCACATATATAAATATAATGCGATTTTAACATCCCAGGAATTAATATATATATATATATATAATAATAATATATGAGTGTGAATGTAGATGATATTAACGCCGCATGTGCGAGTGAAAGGGTTATTCTATTATATAATACAGAAACTTTACACTAAAGGCTGTGATAGATTTACAATATTTGTCGATTCGAGTTGTCGAAATTGTAAATGTAGTTCTATTCCAGTGTCCGTTTATTAGTTTGTTTTGTTTATTGATTGATTAACGTATCGATGGCCATTTTCATGCCAGGAACACAAGTTTTACCTCTTATACACAAGTCATATATCTATTCACAAGTCAATGACAATTTTGCACATCCGATCTACCGAGCGTGCATGCCTTTGGACTGTGGGAGGAAACCGAAGTACCCGGAGTAAAACCAAGCGAACACTGGGAGAAAATTGCAAACTCCAAACAGGAATTACTCAGGCCGCACAACCGGGGATCGAAATTCCAGGATTTTTATAGTATCTGAATCTAGTCGTGGTATTATGAATCGAGTGGGTTTTTGGGAACGAAGACTAAAAGACAAGACTGATTCAGATCACATTCAACACATTCAGAGTTAAATAGTAATCGTCAAAACAATGACATGTCTTGTCTATTAAGGTTCGACCGGTTGCTGTTCAAGTCTTTTAAAAGCACACAATCTGTAGCATTAGACTGCAGTACAAATGAATCATGGACAATGGTCATTACGGTGAGGGGAAAGTATGACATTTTCGGTATTTTTTACGGAATATTAAGTGAATTCTACATAATTCGTTGTCGTGATATTTAGAGAGGCACGCGTTTTGCTATTTTGTCCCGGACATGTCGGATTAAAACTCTGCAACTGTGACATTTTCGGAGTTATTTAAAAAGCCAGACTGTATTTTTAGTGAATGAAATAATAAACCCGGTACATTTATAGCCTCGTTTCTCAAAATCAACGACATTATTGACGTACGCCAAACTGAATACACGCGCGAGGAGAATAAAAATAACACGGAGCATTTTTTTTTTTATAAAAAAATAATAAAACACACATCTGTAAGAGGGAGATAAATTTACACAACCAGTCTCGATTCTTGTAAATAATAAACCATGACCAGAGAATTAACTTCAAAAATACCCTGTAATTTTTACCCTGGATCAGTTTCGGTTCGGATTTAATAACCAGTTATTTATTTATTTACAAAGATAATTATTTATTTATTTTAAACAGAATAAAAAATATGATTTGTAATGAATTTAATGATTTAAATTTCAGCATGTTCCTTTGCTTCAGACTGCATAGTTTGCGTGCACATTAGACGGATGTACCTAGACTTGTCATTTTACCTTTAGTTTTCTGGCACATTTAAATGACTATATAAGTACAAGCTAAAGTAATAAAGATAAACCGGCAATAATGTTGATTGACTGCTTGTGCTATTGGAACCTATTCAAGCATTGTTTATATTACATTAAATATCTTGTGGTTATATCTCTAACAATGGTTCATTTTGAAATAGATGTATAACCACAGCAGAATTAAAGCTATATAAAAATGCATGAATATTTTATCTTTTTGAAATATTATATTATATTATATTATATTATATTATATTATATTATATTATATTTAAGGGACTTGTTGCGGAGGATCTGCTGCTGATCACTAAAACCAGAGTTAAAATGAATTCTATACTAACCCACTGACAACATAAGAGTTCTTGCAGTAATGAGTCATTACAATTAGTGAACTAAACCTGAAACAGGAAAAAATATTGTCTTTAATTTTTATCCTCTTCATGAGTCATGAGACTGTGCTTCTGCACTGTAGTCCTGAAATGACTGCAGCGGTAATAATGTAGGCCCGAGCAGATGAATATGTGACAGGTCACCTTGTAACTCGGAACGTTACTCATCGCGCGTTTAACTCTTAATTACGAGGGAAGAGTCGTCAACAAAATACCCGCAATCTGGCAGAAGAATTCATATTCATCAACTTTCCGAAGAGACAAATGCATCATTTGCGTCTTATGCTCTCCCTGCTATTAAAGTGCACTCTTTGTCCATCTGTCTACAGTCTTTCATCATAATCCCTCATTAAAATACTTAGGCTGAGCTGTGAGCCAAGAATGACCCCCTGGTCTCTACCTCTTCATCAGGTGTGAATTCGCGTCCTCGTATGCCTTTTTAGTCACTCGTCTAGAAAAAGTTCATTTGCTTGATATGTGTCGTCATCTCTCGGGGACAGAGACGTCCACGTGTTCTGTCGAGTTAAGCTCAAAATTGAGTTCTCTCTTATCAAACGTAGTTTTATTAACTTGTTCCTAATTAAAAGACCAGTTAGCAACCAAATGCAGCAGAAAACGGGGTTAATTAGTTTTAAATTGGGGTAAAATAATTTAACTTTTAAACGAAATTTACAATTAAACAATTAGATATCTCTTAAATTATTGATTTAGAAGTAGCAGCACGACAGGGATTCGTTTTTTTTTATGGATGACACTTGTACGACCTTTCTACTTCGGTGTCCTCTAATACACACTTCTTAGGTCCGAACACCCACTGCTCTCCATACTGTACACAAAGACTTAGATAAATATTGGCACCAGACACATCCTTAGACAAATAAAAAGAAATTACAGCACACTTCTCTTCTTCTGTCGAAACACAAGTACGGCTGCCATTTTGTAATTGCACCGCACTCGCAATTCGACTGCGTTTGACGTGTGTAACCTGCACAGCGGTGACTGTGGAGACAGCGACCTCGTATGGAAAAGGTTGGTAAGAACATGTGTAAGTGCGGGTAATTTCTGACTCATCCTTGTATTGGCAATATTATCAAATCAATATACGGTCTTTTATGACACTAGTCATCATCATATAGGGTCATATTTGTAATTTGGATGCACTGAAATTAGATTATAATATCACACTTGTTATAAATTCATACATTTGTTAAATCCAGCAAAGTTTCTAGAAAATCTCTTTTAGAAACGGCAAAAAAATAAAAATAAATAAATAAACTTTCATTATTGGATTAACATCTGCAATATTTACGTTTCACAAGCTAACACTGAATTAGGTTTTATTTAGCACCAGGGGTTAATCCTGATGTTTAATCCAGCACTCAAGTGGTCATAACTGGCGGGTTACGATGTAATTCCATGTAATTTTAAATTCATACCCTGCTTTTCACTCCTCTGTCATTTCAACTCAGAGTTGCCAGATTGGGCAGTTTCCCCTCACAAAAGCCTATACTTTATATTATTTTTAATCTGCAACATTTCTTGTACTGGTAGAGGAGCTATTACCTAAACTGAAGCCCATACTCCAATTCCCTCAGGTCCTTTGGTTTGTCCCTTTGACTTTATTCCCAAATGTTCCGAATGATGTCCCTTTAAAAAAATGTCCCAAGTAAAGTTATAAAAAATATAGAATAGTTAAATATTGACATATCGCTATTTTTTTTACTTCATTATTATATTGTAAAGATGACATTTAGATAACAGCACATCCACAAAGGTGTCTCATGGCCTCATGTCTAGCAATTCGTTCATGTCTGATCATGCATTGCCGTCTCTGATATCACAACCCTTCCAAGCTTGTGCTCAGTTCCAGGATCAGATTTCTCTCCTGTTTAGATGCCAATATAATCATTCATGCTCATTTCTAATTGGTGCATTAGGTGTATTTAGAGTGCACCTGAATCTATGTGAAGCGTTACCATGGTTCTCCATTGTGATTTTCATTCAAATGTGCCAAAGACCTGAGATCTGTGTCGGTCTTGAAGAACCACAGACCTGGGGTCAGGTTCCAGCCTTTCAGATCTATTCCAAGACACAGCAGCATGCCAGTCACAGCTGATCCTGAAGCATCCTTTCCACTCTATGATGCTTCCTAATGGACTATTTATAAAGAGTTGCTACCCTCTTTAGTTTCACTGTCTGCTCTTCATCTCTTAGTATTCAGGACCCTAACAGACATAAACAGAAAACAAATATAGTGGAAACCATATGTGTCAGGGTTTAAAGGTCAGAATTGCTCGTGCATTTGGTTCTCTGAGTGTGTGAAGTGTGTTCGAGAGGTGCACTGATTTCGTACAACATTCTCCTAATAACTGAATAATAATAACAATAAGAGTTGAATTTTTTTATTGATCCCAGTATGAAAATTCTTCTCTGGGGTGTGCATTTAGCACCTGTTGAGGCGCATGGGGCGCATGGATCTAACCTGCAGTCTTTTGGTCTCAAACCCAATTCCCTGGTCATTAGACCATAGCTGCAACTAAAACATATTTAAAAATGATATTTGTGTAAAATCACTTAAGATTTTCAATGTGAAATTTGTCCAATTGAGCAAACTGCTTATTCATTGTCTGGAGATGTGAGACGTATTCAGGTACAGAAGCCTAGACAGTGCAAAAGCATGATTCTGGGGGTGAGTGGCTTTAAATTGAACAACATTTCCCTTTTTTCAAACCATTGCCTGTAACTTTTGTCAATATACAGGGGTTAGACAATGAAACTGAAACACCTGGTTTTAGACCACAATAATTTATTAGGATGGCGTAGAGCCTC
>JAOUQV010000022.1:3159890-3171323 GCA_028565295.1 Aspidoras spilotus | reverse complement strand
GGGAAATTTCCGTCTAAAATTTGCACGTTCTGTACCTGTTCATGTGGGTTTTCTCAGGGTACTCTGGTTCTCTCCTCCCACAGTCCAAAGTCATGCATGCTAAGTTGGAGACGCTCAATTGTCCAGTTCTAAGCCCAAAAGGGTAAGGGTTGCTTCAGGAATGGCATCCCGCGTAAGACAATGTGCCGGATTGGCAATGCGAGCGAATTGCAGTGGCGACCCCTGGTGGAAGGAAATAAAAAAGGGGTTGAATGCTAGAGATCTATACAGGGAATTAAAATGGACTAACTCGGGTAGTCTGGAGTGACCGGAAGGACGATATTCTGGATTAGTTTTTCTGTAGTTCCCTGCGAATAAATTTAGGAAGCCATTATAAGTTCGTGTGGCTGTTTTTACTTGTAGAGAGGTCCGATTTTTACACAGTCGGGAAGAGAAGTTGCTTCTGGATTGGAAAATCAGGGATAGCCATTTAATTCCTATCTTAAAAGACTGGAAGGAGGAAGCATGTGCTGAATCAACACTTTTCCGTCTCTTCAGGAAATGCATCGCTCTACTTCCTGCACTGAGAATGTGTTTTGTTTGTGAGACTCTTTTTTTTTTTTTTTTTTTTTTTATATGAGGTAAAGGGGTCCAAGCAGAGGTCATTTATAAAGTGGAAATGACCACACAAATTGCAGAGTCTGTGTGCATGTGGAGACGTTGAGCGCAATGATAAGACAAAGGGTCAAACTCTTCCCACATAAACAAAACCTCCCCATAAAGGTGACATCATTCTCTGATATTATCATCGCACAGAGACCGAGGGAAGTCTCTTTAATCTTTGTTTAGTTTATTTCTTTTGTCTTTCGGCTTTCCCCTGCTTCCAGGGGTCACCACAGTGTGTCACTCGCATTGCTGATCTGGTAAATGTTAACACCATATGATGCAACTTTAAACCATTTCGGGCTATATACTACCAAATAACTGATTAGTACGATCAGTGATGGGCTTAGTTACCTAGAAAAAGTAAACTGATTACTCATTTTAAAAGTAACTTACGTTACTCACTTTATTTGAAGTGCATTTTTTTTACGGTAGCCCCACCAGTATTTGGGGTCAAAATATTGTCTGTATTTCCAGCATGGGAAATGCACATCTCTCTGCTCCAACCATTATTTATGTTTGTTTCGCTGCATGATATTACATAAAAGTGACCGTTTTCTATTTGGCACTATCCCTGCACACGGCCGAATTGACCCTATTAACCCATGTAACCTATCCGTGTGATGAAACGCACACATATAAAGTGAGCACACCTGCCTGGAGCAGGGGTTAAGTGCTAAAGAGGACTTCAGCCATATTTTACTTGGTGGTACCTGAAATAAAACCTGTAACTTTACGGTCGCAAGGCTGGTTCCTTAACCACAAGCTTCATGTGACTTGTCCTCATGCTGAAAACTTGACTCAATTGTCACATTGTCCAGACGTCACTCCCCGAGGACGAGATGCAAGAAGAAAGTAAAAATATATCATTTTACAAAAAATAATAACGCATAGTGACGCGTTACTGACATCACAGAGTTAGATTCCTGCAAGGACACCCGGCATACAACATGTGCCAGATCAGCAATGTGAGTGATTTAATTTGTTAAAATAACATTGAAGTGAAGAAACACATCAAGTTTCTTTCAATCCCATATGAAGCACCTACACAAAGCTTCTCATGAAACATTGTGGATGATACTTCAGTCAGGACTATGCTCCAAATGGCTACAGTTCAAGACTTCCCAGAAGGCCCTACGGCTCCGGGTCTTTTCAGCCAATTTGGGCTTAAAGACTGATCACTTGGATTATTTAAACTTCTGTTTATTCATAGTTCAGGGGCACGATATTACACATGCTTTGCTAAGCCGTGCCAGGTGTTGTGTTTGTGTTCCAGTGTATTTATTCATGTGTGCGGTTATTTTTACCGTTGTTGTGTACTAAAATATATGTTTGCTTTCACATTGTCGTAGTAAACACTGCGTTTGCATCCATCTTAACTCGATGCCTGCCAGTAATCCAGAAGTCATGACAACAACTAACAGAGGGCGGCACTGATCTAATGCTACGCCACCTACAACATTGTGGTGCATGATGGGGACGCAATAGTACTGATTGCCAGCCACCTGTTTCTGACTCATTTTTGGATTTGTGTGCTTTTATGCTCTTTTGATTGAGAAATGTATTGTAATATCATTTATTATGTATTTTGACATATTTTTGCCCCAAAGTTTAGTTTTCTCTGAGTTTGTTAGATTCTATGTGTCTGGAATATCCGATAAACCTGAAGTTGCTTTCAACCCCTTGCCCCATGGGTCTATGTTACAGTGCCCATCCGATTCATAGAAAAAATACAGTACATCCTAAAGGTTTCATTTAAAATGGCAAATCAGTAGATCTTTTAGGGTGCTAGAATAGTTTTTTTATTTCCCCCAAATGTTATATCACAGTAATGCCAAATATAATTGGTCATTATATAAGTCATTTTTTACCAAAATAATCACCTCCTCACCATGCTGTCCACCTCTGGTAAAATCGCCTATGTCCTAAGTTTAACAGATCATGTGATTCCACCCCTGTAATTGACATATAAATAATATTTAAATAAAAATTAATACTTTAAATAAATAAAAAATTATAGAAAAAATAAGACTTAGGCCATTATTATAGGAAGGTGACGATATTTAACTTGTCTAATAAATTATTATTAATATAATAAAATAAATGCGGTGGTGTAGGAGGGTGTAAAATCTGCCCCGGTAATCCAGAGATCTTGTTTTGACTCTGAGTGTGGGTTACTTTCTGCGTGACGCCCTGCGTGCTGTCTTGTCTGTAGTGTTGGGTTTTCTCCATTTTCTCCCCAAACCTGCCAGAATGTGTGTGTGTCCTCAACTTTTTGCAATTAACATGTATCATATCCAAGGGTGTGTTCCTGTCCTGCTAGTCTAATCTGGGGGCATTTTAAATGAAAAGTAATATCTCATTCATTGGTGGACCATTCATTCATTTTTCTGTACCGGCTTAATCCTAGTTCAAGGGTCACGGGGAAGCCGGTGCCAAACCATTATAGCGCGTGCACTGTCGCAATCGCACACACATCCACTCACTAACGGCCTATAATTAACCTATAATGCATGTGAATGTGGGAGGAAACCGACGCACCCAGAGAAAGCCCACACGAACACGGGGATAACATTAAAACTCCGCACAGACATTTCCAGAGTCGATTCACCCGGTGCTCGAACCAAGGATCTTGTTGCTGTAAGGCTACAGCACTATCCAATGCGCAATCCTTGCCGCCCTTTTGTGGCTCATTTTGAAAGAATTTAAATGCCCAGAGGCATTTGCGGCTTCTAAGAGATGTTTATGATATTATCAGCAGATGTCTGTGTGACGTATGCTAGAGAGGAGCGCGAGTTCTATGAGTAACATGGTTTAAATTCAAGAGCGATAGAAAAAAAACAAACATGCGTTCTTTGTATTCCATCTTATTTTCTTCCAAACCAAAAAGCATATACAGGGTGGGCCAATTATATGGATACATACAGGGCGGGCCATTTATATCGATACATACAGGGTGGGCCATTTATATCGATACATACAGGGCGGGCCATTTATATCGATACATACAGGGCGGGCCATTTATATCGATACATACAGGGCGGGCCATTTATATAGATACATACAGGGCGGGCCACTTATATGAATACATTCATGGTGGGCCATTTATATGGATATATATAGGGCGGGCCATTTATATGAATACATTCATGGTGGGCCATTTATATGGATACATACAGGGCGGGCCATTTATATGAATACATTCATGGTGGGCCATTTATATGGATACATACAGCGTGGGCAACTTTGAGATATATATATATATATAGAACAATTTTCCAAAGCATCAGCTGCAATTGATTTTGAATACAGTATGATATGGTTGAAGACATTATCTTGTCTTTGCACGATTGATCTCCGATATTCCACCATGATATTATACTATAATAAAGTATAATGTGTGGGCGGTGAACTCTTCTAGTTAAAAACGTGGAATAGTGTTTTTTTTTTTTTTTTATTTTATGAGCCTTAAATAGATGTCTTTAGGCGGGGTTCAGAGCTTTTAGTGGTGAGGCCTGCTACTTTCTAGCCACACCAAACGTGCTAAAAGCTCTTCTGCACTCGTCTCACAAGACGAGTCTGAAGGACGGAGGTCTGCCGACTGTAGAGTAAGTTTATTATTTCTTATTTATTTAGCACAGAGATGTGTGTACATTTGTTTTACAACGCAAAGCTCAGATTAGTTTAAGGTTTGAGGAGTCTTTACAAATTTTGTTTCCAAGTGGATTATATCTTGGATGGACATTGGGTAATCAAAATGTCTTATCATACTATGTTTAAATTAAACAGTGTGGGCCATTTATATGGATACATACATTATATAGGGTGGGCTATTTTTTATATAGATACATACAGGGTGGATACATATATATCTGTATGTATCTATATAAATGGCCCACCCTGTGTATTAGGGACAGAGATGGAATGCAATATTAGTGTTAAGTGCTTTGGTGATTTATACGCCATCCTTTATGCTTGCCCATATTTCCTGCTGATGTGTTTCAGAGAGGCATTGCATGAATGAGACGTCTGTCTCCTGCAGCTGCTCCTATTTATAATTTGGAAATCCTTTGTAGGAATTTGACTTCTTTCAAACTCGCTTCTTTCCCGACCTTTGTCCATTGTGATCTGCAGAATCTCCAATATCTGCAGTTGTAATTGTCATTTCTGTGAGACGTTTGTTGTGACGCATTGTTTTCCCCTTTGTGCCAGTTTTCACGAGCTCATTTAGTCATTACTGTGTAAAAGTATTGCTGCTTAGTGCTAGAGATAAATAACTCTTGGTTCATTTGTTTCCTGGACAGATTAAATTAACACTCCACATTATTATTAAGAACATTTTTTCATATACACTTTATTAGGTACACCCGTTTAATTGCTTGTCAACACAAATATGTAATCAGCCAATCACATGGCTTCAACTCGATGTGTTTGGGCGTGTAATGGTGGTCGAGACAACTTGCTGAAGTGCAATCCGAGCTTCAGAATGGGGTAGAAAGGTGATTTAAGTGACTTTTAGCGTGACATGTTGGTGCCAGACAGGTGCTAGTCTGAGTATTTCTGGAACTGTTGATCTACTAGGATTCTCACACATAACCATCTCTAGGGTTTGAAAAGAGAATGGTCCGAAAAAGAAAAAATATCAAAAAAGCGGCAGTTGTGTGGATAAAAAATGCCGTTTGAGAGGTCAGGGAAGAATGAGCAGACTGATTCAAGGTGATGAAAGACAACAGTTACTCCAGTAACCACTCGTTACAACCAAAGAATGCAGAATACCATCTCTTTTAAACGTATGCCACGAAGAATTAAGGCAGTTCTGAAGAAAATGGGGTCCGACGTTTGACTAGCAAAGTGTACCTAATAAAGTGTTGATAAATCTCTGCATTGATCACACAACAAATTCCCAGGTCGCGTAAGACAGATGAGCCGTCAGTAGTCCTACTGTTAACCTAACCTTTCAGATCTGTGTAGTTTATGTGGGTTTGTTTTAGTTTATGTCCTTCATGATCGGGGAATTGTCCAGTACCAATATATAGAGAATTGGGTTAAAAAATGAGTGAAAATAAGGGGAGATTAGTGTTTTAGAATTAAATATACGAAAGAAAAACCTTTTTCCAAAAATAAGAACATCTGTTCAGTGGTGAACAGCATTCACAACAGTAGCCAACAAACATGGCAACCGCTTTTTTTTGGTTTGACTTGTGTGTATTTTTCCATACTGATGTCACAATGAAGGACCGATGTAAGGGTTCATTGCTTAGAACTTCTCTCCATCTGATATCACAACAACTGTTCACTTAGTTTACTTTCGAAGATCGAATTTTCGGCGCTAATAACATTTAAACTCTTCATTTTGACAGAACCCATGCCCAGATGTTATTGAAAGTGAAAGTGATCCCTTTTTGCCACTATGCTTGCATACAGCGGAATTTGTCCTCCGCATTTAACCTATCCGTGCAGTGAAACACACATATACACACACTGGCAACCCTGCACAGCGCCCGGGGAGCAACTGGGGGGTTTAGGTGCCTTGCCCAAGGGCTTTTCAGCCGTGACTTGGCGTTACTGGGAATCGAACTGGGGACTCTCCGGTCTCAAGGGTGGTTCATTAACCACAAGCCTACGACTGCTTGCCTCTTTGGAATAGGATGGTGCATGTGGTCATTAATGTAACATTTATGTATTGTCCACTCATTTATTACATTGATTTTATGAAATAAATCAATAACGTTTATGCGAAGCAATGCGAAATCAGTTGTCTTTTTGTATTTTACCCCAAAGTCTCTTAAGGGGATCCATCCCTTTTACATGTAAGAGACAGCTTAGGCTACCATTCCGAAATTGTATATCCTGCATCTATTGCATTTTGTCATGGGGTGCAGCAACTGACATGGCTCTTAATTTGATAACTTGCTATTCTATTTTAAATACTTAAATTACCCAGAGTGTAATTGGGGGCAGAAATGTCCTGTATACTACAGACCATTTTTAGCAGAGCTGCAGCAGCTAGACAACTAAAATCTTAGGGAAGAAATGGAAATCTTGCATGTGATGGGGAAAGACTGGCAACCCTGGCATGTGCGTACAGTTTTTTCCGGCCCGGGTATTAGCTCCTGTTTTCAACTGTGTTGAAATGCAATGCATATAGAATGTTCTAATAAATGGGGACGCTAGGTCTGGATTAGCTACACAGGCAAGTCTCGTCACTGCAAAGGTTTTTCACTGCTGTCTCAGACATGTGGTAATTTTCCATTTGCTTACATCTTACTACAGGTGGTGAAAGGTTTGGGTGGTGTACATTTGAAAACCTACCACTTGGGGGGCAAGGAACTGTAAATTGAATCATGTGTGTCCTCTCAGGCTCCTGATATTTTCAGAATTGAATATCTCTGTTTACCCCATCTATAGGCTGCTATGAGGACGGCCCTGTCAGCATGAGTGGAGAGGACGGTCTGACGAGTCGAGCGTTTCTACACATTTGTACTTGCCCACAGATCAGGGTTGCTCTCAACTATGTAATTAAGTCTTATACTTGGCGAGGGCAGGGCAGCGTGAGCTAGTCTGCATGCCAGTCGGGTCGAGGAGCTTTATTTAAAAACGTGTGGATACACACCCACAAATTTTTCATGTTCCTTTTTTTTTTTTTTATGTGCCCGCAGTATTTTGTGCTGCAAATGATAAAAGTAGACTGATGCTCTGCCACCTCGACAAACAGTTTCTCTCTTTCTCAGTCTTCATATCTCGCTCTGTCATACACACATACACACGAACTGAGTTTGGGAAGGTGGTCTGATATCTCCTGTTGTTGGCTGCCAGCCTACAGCAGTGTGTGATAAGCCGGTATCTATTTAGATAACTGAACTCACACACACACACACAAGGCATAGTGGCATGACTGGTATGTAAGATTACAAACAGCATAGTGAATGCCTTTCCCCAGTGTCAGATTTAGAGTTGCGGCAACACACGCTACAACCCATCAAAAGAGTAGCTGCCACATCGAAATCTCTCCGTCTCTCTCTTTATCTATCTCTCAGCCACTGTGGTCTTGTTTCAGTGGTCTATATGATGCCAGCTGTACATGGGCTAGACCAGTGATATATGAACTCCTGCACAGTGTGACATATGTATCTGATCTTACAGAGAAAAGCGTGTTAACGCATGTAGGTAAGAAACTTGCCTTGCGGACAGTCCTCGCTTTGACGCCGACAAGTCACGATACGACTGAAGTGACCTTGGGCAAGGTCCCAATTGTTCCCCTGGCGCTCTGGGACTAATCACTGCTCCGGGCAAGTGTATACACGCTTGGAAACCTATTATCATGACATATTATGAATTGCGTTCATGTTAATCATCTATCCTGTGATAGGCCATGATGGGGTTGGCTGCACGGATGAGTCGGCTTTCTCTAGTGCCCTCTTTCTTGTATTGCTTGTATTCTTGTTTTGGGGTGGGTGTTGGGGGCAGGGATTTTTTTGTACAGAGGACAATCCCAGGAAAACCAGGATGTGTGGCTATGCTAAGGCTGGCCCCTGATAATCCATAGCTTATGGGATTTAATGTGGTTCAGTATGTCCATTTCTATTCTGGCCATCTTGTAGACTTGCTCAGTGGCCATCATCTTCATTCTTCAACAACATCCGGAGCCATTCATTCATTTTCTGTACCCGCTTAATCCTAGTTCTAGGGTCACTAGGCAACTATGGACACAAGGGCAGGAACAGGGTTGGCACCTAGACAGGGTGCCAATCCATCATAGGACGCACACACACAAACACACACGCACGCACACATTCACACACTAACGAGCCAAGAAGAGACACCAATTAACCTATCATGCATGTCTTTAAAATGTAGGAGGAAATCGGAGTACCCAGAGAAAATCCGCGGGGAGAACATACAAACGGCACACAGAAATTTCCCGAGTCGCCACACCCGGGGCTCAAACCTGGGATATTCTTGTGCCGCCCCATCCGGAGCCACATGTTCTAAAAACCTGAATACGAATGATTAATTTCAGCCCGTGTTTCTACGGGCTTGGTCTCTCTGTGATCCTGTCAGGCTAATTGTTGTAAACTAGCCAGGTAGCATTAGCAGTGTATGATTCTATGACATTTTAAGTACACATTCTTTTCAAGAATGACTTCTAAATTCCTGAGAAAGCGTGTCAGGTTGGAATCCTAGCCCGTGTAAAGTCATCCTGAATATTTATGACTGCAACATTCTTTAAGAAAGCCTGTCAGGTTGGTGCAGATTAGCTAGCTAGCTAGGATTAGCGGCGAAGGTTAGGAATATTTTTGAATATATTACATAAAAATCATCCGTAAAACCATTTAGCCAAGCGCAAGAGTACTAGCCTATAGAAATCTATGCCAGCATAGATTAGCGTTTTTTTCCAGAGAGCACACAGACGGCAATTTTTTTAGGAACTGTTGAGCTGGGTAACACATGCCAGGCTAGTGAGATCCTTTCTAAAGCTATATAAAGCAGAATATGCATAACCAATGATCAGCGCCTGGTTGAGGCATAAATGTGGACACATTCCTGCAAGGGGGAAATTAAAATAGCCTATATAAATCTTTTATAATTTAGTCCCAGTGATTGCATTAGTAGGCGAGCAGAGCACATGTGTCCTCCAAATGCATAAACATGTTCGTTTTTTCCATGGGTGGTGTGTGCATCATTGCGCCAAACACACTGATTGTTGCTTCTCTATGTGTGTTGACCAAAGAGAATACTAGCAGCTGTGGAGGCTTTTAGCAGCTTGCAAACGCTGGAGAAATCGTTGGGGCACTTCCAGGAAAAAAAGCAATACTTACTCTCTTGCCTGTCAAATTAGCATCGCTTTCTTTCTATACCCCGCTCTCTCTTTCTCCCTCTTTTACTCAGTCTTTTACCGTCTGTCCATACTACCAATACAAACCCCAATTCCAAAAACGTTGGGACAAAGTGCAAACTGTAATAAAAAAACGGAATGCAATGATGTGGATCCATATTTTATTCAGAAAAGAATCGATGACATCAAATGTTAAAACTGAGAAATTGTATCATTAAAGGGAAGGTAATGGACACCGCAAGTACATAAAGGGAACATTTTTAGGTGATTTTTAAATTTCGTAACAACACATCTCAAAAAAGTTAGGACAAGGCCATGTTTACCACTGTGAGACATCCCATTTTCTCTCTATACCAGTCTGTAAACGTCTGGCGACTGAGGAGACAAGTTGCTCAAGTTTAGGGACAGGAATGTTTACCCATTCTTGTCTAATGTAGGATTCTAGTTCCTCACCTGTCTTAGGGTTTTTTGTTGTATCTTCTGTTGTATGATGCACCAAATGTTTTCTATCTGGACTGCAGGCGGGCCAGTTCAGTACCCGGACCCTTCTTCTATGCAGTCATGATGCTGTAATTGATGCAGTATGTGGTTTAGAATCGTCATGTTGGAAAATGCAAGGTCTTACCTGTCCAACTTTCTGATATCGCTCCACTTTTTGTAGGCACAGAATTAGGGGGTCTGTTGATCCTCTTCTTATCTTTACTTCTGAGAGACGCTGCCACTCCAA
Organism: Aspidoras spilotus; assembly: GCA_028565295.1. NCBI lineage: Eukaryota > Metazoa > Chordata > Actinopteri > Siluriformes > Callichthyidae > Aspidoras > Aspidoras spilotus. Next base: position 3,161,118 of record JAOUQV010000022.1, on the reverse strand, counting down.
GATGCTCTTTTTATAACCAGTCATGTTAATGACCTATTGCCAGTTGACCTAATGAGTTGTAATGAGTTGTACCTTTACCTTTTCCAGCCTCTTATTGCCCCGTCCCAACGTCTTTTGAGATGTGTTGCAGTCACAAAATGTAAAATATTTGGCATAAAATTTAAAAAGGTCTCTCTTTCGACATTTGATATGTTGTCTATGTTTTATTGTGAATACAATATCAGTTTCGGGTGGAATCGGGTTCGTAGTGCTGGCTCTTTTGAAGTGAGCCGGATCTTGTGGCTCTGTTCATTTTAAAACCGCCATTCAAGTAAACGGCTCTCCAGTCTTTTTTAGGGTAGACTACAGGCTTCCAGGTGCAACTCGGACCCCTTTGTTCTTCTGAAGGAGATAAGTGACCTAACATTAACACACACACACAGTGATATGAGTGCAGCAGGAAATAGCAGCAATTGACACAAGAAAGAAACAATCTATTTATCTACAATAAAACGTCTACTGCGGTTGCATTACAGAAAATACTATTCTGCAAAGATGCGTCTGTGTTTGTTCTGGATTTACAACATGGCACCATAAAATAATTAGATTTGTTTATTTCTCAATTATTTATATTACCCCTTTTTGTACGTGCTCTCTCACTCACTTTATATCTCTATTCTTTCTATCTCTCCAGAAAGTATTTCCTGGCTTGAAATTTGACAACAAGCAGCTCTCATCCTAACTGACAAATTCCTTCTACTAATGCCAGGCGGAACGTTGGGTTTAGAGCAGATGAAAATTTGGCATAAATAAGAATATTAGGAAAATAATAATTTATCTAACGGCTCCAAAGAGCGACTTCCCAACGAGCTTTTCAAAATAACTGGATCATTTCGGACAAACAAACACTAGTCTCTACAGACACATACTATACTTTCTCGTGGTGTTTGTTTCTTGAATCATGTTTTAAAGTAGTAGTCGTCCTCTCAACTCATCAGTCTGCTGGGGTTACAGAAGCGAGCGATGTACTGGATAGCGGGCTGTAGTTGCGGCGGGTCACTTGTACAACAATATATAACAATATAATGAAATAATACCGTTTATAAAAATCATATAGCAACAAACACATGTATAACAATAATGATAATAAAATACCGTTTATAATAATAGTATAACAACAATCACATGTATAGCAATTATAAAATACCATTTATAAACATATAGCAACAATCACATGTATAACAATAAC
>JAOUQV010000022.1:3020643-3031563 GCA_028565295.1 Aspidoras spilotus | reverse complement strand
TTTTTTTTTTTTTTTTTTTTTTTTTTTTAACCATTTTTTATTTTACCAATTTTTTTTTTTTTTTTTTTTTTTTTTTTTTTTTTTTTTTTTAATTAAGATATAAATCAAAAAAGAAACACTTGAAATATATCACTGTGTGTAATGAATGCGTACAATGTACAAGTTTCTCTTTTTGGATAGAATTATGGAAATAAATCAACTTTCATGTTACTCTAAATTTATAAACAATGTGCATGTGTGCGCACTATGTATTTCCAAAAGTATTTGCTTACCCTCTATGACTCGCATATGAGCTAATCCATAAGGTTCAATATGCTGGAAATGGTGCCTCTCAAATGCACTAAACAATCAGTGGATTACCTGCCGGGTATTCTTAATCATGTGATCATTTAAAGTCCCCCAGTGGCTGGTTATTAATGTTCCTAATTCAGTGATCGTTCAGCGTAATTTTGCTGTTAAATGGGTCGTGGGTAAATGAAAATACATGCCCTATGCCCTGATGCAACGTTAATGTTGTGATGCCATGCTTAAAAACCGGACGTGCCAGTCTGCTGGTTTTTTGGTGCCGTTTCAAAACTTTATCTCACACACACGCAGCACGATTACACGCACGCAGGCTCGCACGCACAATTCAGCACTGAACTGGGCGGGCGTGATTTCTGTGTCTAAAACGCAAGGATATAAATCGCGACTGGCAAGTACACCGGGGGGGGGGGCGGTGTGGATTTGGCATTTCTTCATCCTTCTCATTTATATGTATACATTTTTATTGTTCTCCTGGTCCTGTTTCCCCCGTGCACCGCTTACTCCCAATCGACTGGACTGACTTTCATGCCAAACAACAGATGGTTTATCTTGGCGCGTTTAGGATGCATGACGACATGCACCGAACAAACGCATTAATGTCGGCGTATGTTAATTTATGTTAATGAATATGACGCACACCTTAGTGTTGGCTGAGTTCGACAGAGCTTTAACCGAACCTAATCTGTATGAATAAAAAATACAGATTTAAAGGGGGAAATGCAAAGGTAATTCTCCCTCTCTTTCTCTCTCTCCCTCTCTTTCTCTCCCCTCTCCTCGACCAGTGCTCTGCTCCTCCCCTCTGTGCTGCTTTACTTCATCAGATAGTCGAACGTGAACAGTTTAGCTGAAGAGCACTTGCCTAAAAACCCGGGAGAGCGCGCGCTCTAAGCATCCAGGCTGCAAACGGACCCCAAACACGGGATTATTATTACAAGCTCTGCTTTGACCATGGACCTGTTATCTGGCATGTTGTTGACTCTGTGCACTTGGCTTGTTTGGTCTTTGCGTCTTTGTGCCATTGGCAAAGCGGAGGTAACTTGCGCTTCGTGTCCGTTACCAGCGCTTGTAAAAAATGGGGACGCCCAAAACAAAGCACGCACCTTCACTTCGGCGGCGGCTGGAAATTCACTTGTCAATTTTGCGCGCACCGTTACACCCGGATTACACCCGGTTTTGCTTGGAGTTCACGAGTTGGGAAAAGGCGCGAGCGGTGCGCCAAACTCGGCAGAAGTGGCCGCGCGCTCACCCGTAACTGGTTCCAGTGATGAATCACCGTCCCTGCTAACTCTACACGATCACAAGGAATATGAGAAAGTAGTTACAGGCAGTGCGTTACTGAGACGCAAAAGGAGCGCAGCGCAGCTGGATGAATTTGGTGCAAGCGCGCGGAGCGGAGAGTCCGCCGACGCGCTATTGTTTGTTGATGGTCAGAAACTGAAACGTAACCGCGAAGAGGCAAAAGCGGCCACTTCAAGGTCGGAGGATCCGAAAGTGATCAGCAGCACTTTCGCCCTGTCCGGAGACTCCGCTCACAACCACGCTGTCGTTTACTGGACCGGACAAAACAGCAGCGTGAGTCTGATGCATCCATTCATTTTTGTGTATTGAAAATTGAAAATTTTGGTCGCGGGACCCTCTAAGCTATTCCCCCCCCCTAAGAGACTTCATAATATGCGAGTTCCTTAGAATTCAGCTGGACACGCGTGCTGTTGCTCCTGCAATCACTTGTGATTAAACAGAGGTTGTAAACACTTCGAAAACAAATACCTTTCAGTGAGTAGTTAGAGGAACCCTAGACCATAATCCTCAGGAGCCCGCTTCAAACAAATGATGATGGATAGATAGATAGAGATATATATATATAATATATAAAAATTGTTTGAAGCGGGCTCCTGATGATTATGGTCTAGGGTTCCTATAACTACTATATATAATAAAATTTTAAAAATAAATGTTTTTGTAAAATGAAAATTGATAATTTTAAAATATTTTACAATAGGCACAACATTAACATTTTGTATTTCAGAAATATGAATTTGAATTACAAAGCTTAAATAATTAAGCATTATTTTGAGGTCAGCAGTTGTATTTGACCCAGACATGGATCAGTCTTAACCAGATTTCCAATCTGGCACGTTACTAATGTTTTAGGGCCCTAAAAGTTGTGCCTGCCTTACCTAATGGTAACTAGTGCATCTGCACGTGGATGCTGGATTCTATATTGCCAAGTAGCTCGTTGGGAATCTAAGAAATCTCGAGCCAAATTTTTCGGAAATGAATGTGTGCCTCATTTTGCATTCATACCGAGTTCCTCAGACGTCTACGGAAGATGCATGATGATGCTCCTTCAATCACTTGTGAACAATAACGTGTTGTAAATACTTCCGAGATGTGTAAATATTACTTGTGAATCAGTGATTATTCAACATGCACCACATCAACTGACCCAATCCTGAAGGAAGTGCCTGGGTATACTGTAGCTCTGGCAATATGAACATGCTAATGCATGCAAGAGAGATATATTGGGGATTCTGCATAGGGAGTTTAGGAGGAGCGTAATCAGACGAGACCATCTTGGTTTAGATTTTGTTTTTGCATACTGTATGTTTGATGTCTGTAATAATGGTGTTTCATGATGTGAGAACAGTATTCTCCATGAATAATTCAACCCAATCTCAGCCTGATTGTTGCAAAACTGTATGGTGAAAGCAAACCGAAAAGGCTTTTTAAAAAATGACATGGAGAGCTAGGAGGAATGGTAACGTACACACAGACAGGGCTTGCATACTCCCTTCTTACAAACTGTGGGTAGATTATTCTATAAAAGTTACTTTTATTTGTTGGTGGTTAGTTTAATGTGCTATTTAACTCCTCAGGGTATTAAAATTCTTGCAGCATCAAGCCTCTACTGCTAAACTGTGTTGCCAAAAGTATTTGTTCGCCTTCCTTGACGCTCATTTAGTTTGGAGGTCTGTAGTGATAGACTCTGCAGAACGTTGGGGACCCCATTCGTACTATGCACATCAGCATCCGCTGACCCCCACCCGCTCCATCAGTTTACATGGCCTACCGCTCTGTGGCGGAGTTGCTGTTCCCAAACAGTTTCTTTACAGTTTCTTACTAACATGACTGAGACTGGCAAACGTTACCAGCTATTGAACATCAACAAGCTTTACAGTTTGATATTGTTCATTAAGCCCATGTTGAATAAAGGGCATGACTTCTAGAATAGCGCATGTGTGTTGGGGAAGTGAATGTGGGTTTTGAAATGAATGCCACTATGAAGGATTGGAATGTTTCTGATATGTTTGATGCAGTGCGGACTGATGACCAGTTTGTCACATTTATATAAAAGCAGTGCTGGATGCATGAGAAATCGCTGGCTTATAAAAATGAGCAAAAGGGTATTTGGGGTGGCACAGTGGGTAGCATTATCGCCTTATTCCAAGAATGCTCCAAGTTTGATCCCTCATTGTGGAGGCATGGGTGATTTTTCTGTGAGTTCACATGTTCTGCATGGGCTTCCTCTAGCTGCTCCAGTTCCATCTGACAGTTCAAAAACACGTATCCAAGGTGATCCAAAATCACATGCATCATCAAAGAAAATCCCATTTATTAACCAGTGGAGGCCTGGATTTGGAGTCACACACACAGAGTGGAGAAACGCACTACAATCTGATCCAACTTTAATATAATGTCCTACAAGTCAAAATGAGGGTCAGTATTGATGTGTGGCCTCCACGTGCCCGTATGACCTCCCCAAAACGCCTGGGCATACTCCCAAGGCATCTTCTCTCAGACCTCTGGACTAAAGCATCTGCCAACTCCTGGACAGTCTGGGGTGCAACGTGACATGGGTGGATAGAGCGAGACATGATGTCCCAAATGTGCTCAATCGGATTTAGGTCTGGGGAACGGGCGGGCCAGTCTATAGCTTCAATGCCTTCATCTTGCAGGAACTGCTGACACACTTCAGCCACATGAGGTCTAGCATTGTCCTGCATTAGGAGGAACCCAGGGCCGACTGCACCAGCATATGGTCTCACAAGGGGTCTGAGGATCTCAGTACCTAATGGCACTCAGGCTGCCTTTGGCGAGCACATGGAGTTCTGTGCAGCCCTCCAATTAAATGCCTCTTCACACAATTACTGACCCACAGTGGATCACTCTCCATGGCGTCTCTAAACTCTGTCACATGTGCTCAGTGTGAACCTGCTTTCATCTGTGAAGAGCACAGGGCACCAATGGGGAATTTGCCAATCCTGGTGTTCTCTGGCAAATGCCAAACATCCTGCATAGTGTTGGGCTGTGGGCACAACCCCCATCTGTGGACGTCGGGCCCTCATACCATCCTCATCGAGTCGGTTTCTAACCCTTTGTGCAGACATGCACCTTTGTGGCCTGCTGGAGGTCATTTTGCAGGGCTCTGGCAGTGCTCCTCCTTGCACCAAAGTGGCGGTCCTGCTGCTGGGTTGTTGCCCTCCTACGGCCTCCTCCACATCTCCTGGTGTACTGGCCTGTCTCCTGGTAGTGCCCCCAGAATCTGGACACTACGCTGACACTTGCATTGATGTGCCATCCTGGATAAGCTGCACTACCTGAGCCACTTGTGTGGGTTGTAGTCTGTCTCATGCTACCACGAGTGTGAAAGCACCACCAACATTCAAGTGACTAAAACATCAGCCAGAAAGCATAGGTACTGAGAAGTCTGTCTCTGGTCCCCACCTGCAGAACCACTCCTTTTATTGAGTGTGTCATGATTGCCTATAATTTCCACGTCACCCCCCGCCCCCCATCGCAAGGGGTCGCCACAACGAGACCCTCGCATTGGGATCTGGCACATGTTTAACGAAAGATTCCCTTCCTGACGCAACCCCACCTTTTCGGGCTTAGAACCGGACAATTTTAACTTCTCCAATTCACCTAGAATGACAGTTTAGCGTTTCCAATTGACCTAATTTATGCCATTCTGCCAGTCAACACTGTTCTGAGTGTTTGAATGCTCAAGGGGAAATTTAAAATAGTCTGTAAATATTTAATCCTTTATAAAAACGTGACATTTTTACTGCAGTATGACTTTAAATTCACAAAGATCATAATCATGATTTACTGACGGCCCACAAATAAATCATGATACTGTTAAATCATATTGCAGAGGGGCAATGCCACCACGCCGCTTCTAGTAGGAATACCACTTTTTTTTTTTTTTTTTTTTTTTCCCTCTCTCTCTCTCTCTCTCTCTCTCTCTGTTTTAGCTCAACATTCCTGACGCATCATGCCATTATTAATTCACAAGGCCCTGAAGAATAATAACTAACTTCAAACTCGATTACATTAACCCCCCCACCCCTTTCTTCTGAATTCTTATCCCATCATAACATAGAGGACTGTTCCTATGTGAGGTGGCACAGTGGATAGTGCTGTGGCCTCACAGCAAGAGGAACCGGAATCGATCCCCACATCGGGTGACCTGGGAATTTCTGTGTGGAGTTTGTGTGGGTTTTCTCCATTTCCAATTTGCCTAGTGTGCATGTCTTTGGATTATGACTGTGCTCCTGTCATTAGAATAGACACGGGTGCTGAGGATGATGTTAAACAATATAAATATATATGTTCCTATGCAACATGGCGGCAAATGTAATGAATACTCGGGGAAAGTCTGCAGTGTTTCATTTAGTTAGAGCCACTTGCTGTCACCATCAAGAAGTTACAGTATTATAACATGCATGTTGGAGGCACTTATGATTATAGGGGTTATTTTTGGCTTCTAATGGTGCTTCTGTCCTGCTGGCTACTGTATTTGCACGAGTTGGTGCAACACACTTGGAGGAATGTACCACTCGACTCATGTAGCATGTCTTGGCTCACAACTGCCGGATCACCGTGAATGATTGATTGAGGATTTGATAAGGGATGGTTTTGTGCTCTCTGCTCCAGATATTGAGCTCATGATTTAATCACAATGCAGCAAATGCCTTTTTTTAGTGCTACTTAATGTTTTATGTGTTTTTAAATGACATGTGGACGGAATGGGGTATCCCAGCTAGACCATTAGTAGCACCCCTGTTTTCTGTCTCTTGTCTGTTTGTAAAATGGTAGACATATTGATCACATATTATTTTGCCTTTAAATGATTATTTCCTGTCTTTGTCTGATCAGCCATGATCTGTAATTTGTCCTTTTATCCGACCTTGAGTGCATTAGGGACGTGGTGTAAATCCCCACTGCATCCAGGCTTTGTTTCGATTAAGCTCATCTTTAGGACTTTTCTCGCAGCCTCAATGACACATTTGGGAAAGCTTAATGTCTGAATTTTTTTTTTCCCCTGCATATAAATGTTCTGTATCTGGAGCATAGAGCATCTATTAGAAAAAACATTTGCTGGCCATTTTTATTTATTTATTTATCTATGTCCTGTACAGAAATACATGCACATCACTATTCATTTTACTATGATTCATTCACTAGAGCAATATACCCTCCACATTTGCTCCTAGTTTCTCTTCTATTTTCAACATGGCACCGTTTTTGGTTTTAATTCTTCTTTTTAAACATCTTCATTCTTTTTCTTCTCTTTTGCTTTCCTAACTGTTCATCTTGTGGACAGTGACTTGGTAAAGCTCTCTGGCCTCCCATGTTCTGCTTCAGTCATACTGACGGGTATAAAATGACGGCTGTTACCTTGTACCTGTTGTGACATTATCAACAAATACTGTTATGTGCTCTTCAGTTATTCCAGCGCTCACCAGTGACAAGTCTGGAAAGTTGACGGAATGATGCAAACTGGAAATCTTAGTAAATTTATTCATATTTCAGACGAATTGTAAGTCTGTTTTTGTCTACACCCAAATATGAATAAAGATGAAAGCAGAATGTTCATCTGCAGGTTTTTATTTCTAAGCGCTCTAATACATGGCTTTAAAATCCCTGCCTGCTTTATTTTGTAAAGGGCTATACATTCTATCATGGCTACACGCATCCACACATCATGGCTATACGTGTGTATTTGTGTATAGCCAAAAGTATTTGTTCACCCATCCACATTAGAATCAGGTGTTCAGAGGTCACAGGTGTGTAAAAATCAAGCATCTAGGCATGACGGAGCGTGGGTCAGCTGATTCTGTTGCTCATAGTGCGAAGAGTTCACCAGCTTTCTGCAGAGTCGATCACTACGGACCTCCAAACTCCATGTGGCCTTCAGAATAGCTCAAGAATAGTGCGCAGAGAGCTTCATGGAATGGGTGTCCATGGTCGAGTATCTGCATCAAAGCCATACATCAAGTGCATAAAGCATTGGATGTAGTAAAGCAGAGCAGTAGAGATGCATTCTCTGTAGTGACGAATCGCGCTTCATCTGGAAATCTGATGAGTCTGGGTTTGGTGGTTGCCAGGAGAACAGTACGTGTCTGTCTGACTGAATTGTGCCGGGTGTAAAGTTTGGTGGTGTGGGGATTATGATTTGGGATTGTTTATCAGGAGCTGGTCTTGGATCCTTTTGTCCTAGTACAAGGAACTCAATGCTTCAGCATACCAAGACGTGCTGGCCCCTTTCTCTTCCAACAAGGGTTTGGAGGAAGATGGATGAGGAACAGAACCCAAACTGCATGAGGACTAGTGTGAAATATCCACCGTTAGCCTTTTTTAGTGCTACTTAATGTTTTATGTCTTTTTAAATGACATGTGGACGGAATGGGGTATCCCAGCTAGACCATTAGTAGCAGCCCTGTTTTCTGTCTCTAGTCTGTTTGTGAAATGGTCGACATATTGATCAAATATTTTGCCTTTAAATGATAAGTATTTGCTATGTCTTCATGAGGACATTTAATTGATTTGCTTTTGCCAATAAGAATGACCACTGGCATTATCTGCTTTACCCAAAAAAAATTTAATAAAAATTAATTTTTTGAATTTTAATTTAAATTCATCTTTTTGTTCAATTGTAAGAGAGCTAAAGGTGAAGTGATATTATCTCTAATGCATAATTAAAAAAAAGACTCAATTACAAATTCATAGAAATTGAGAATTACCAGAAACGTAGAGGGGTGTAATTTAATTATTTACTGCCTCAAAAGCCTCGCTTTTTACCCCCTTGTTACTAATTACCGTTTACAAATTCACCTCCCTGGCTCCTGTTTGCTTTCCCTTGCATGGAGAATGTGGCTCGATTCCATGCTCCATAGATTTATCTCGGAGCTGCCCAGAGACCCTGGTATCTTGGCTGAGGTTGTATCTGTTGTATCTGTGCCAAGGAATCATCATCTATGTGAAGAGACTGCCTCCAACCCAGTCTGCTCCTGAGCTCCTTATGAGGCATTGCTTTTACTTTTGAAGGAGGGGATTTGGGGGATATCATTGGGGGCCGGGGTTTGTTGGTGAAAATGACAGTGACATAAAATGTGCACATGACTTCATGTATTTTTTTTTATTCTATCCATCATTACTCTTTCTTGCCAGGGTTAGGGGAAATATTTCTGCACTCTGGACATGTTAAAATCTCTGATGGCCCACTGTCTTATTGCTTTCTGTATGAGCCCGCTGTCTCCGTTGTGCCATTGCTTTGAAGTGATTTTGGGTAGTAAGAGCAGTATACAGTAGCTTTATTTTTAATTTAAATACTTGGTGCGCAGTGTGGAGGAAAGGTTTTGTCACAAATAATTGTGTATGCATGGAAGGAGCTGGACATAACCGACTGTGTCCACAGCTAACGGTGTCCTTGCGCATACATGCTGTACAGTATGAACCGAATCTGTTGATTTAAGGCTCCTGTTTCGTCTCTTGAGGCAGACTATTCAAGTCTGAGGAACAGGTTTAGACTCGGTTCTAGGTTCTCATTTTGGAACATTCTATGAAAGCTTGGTGATGGATGGACAAAGTGTATTTAAAAGCAAGGTGATGTCTAAAAATATTTGTCTTGTCTGAAATGTGATGAAAATAAATTCTACAGCCAGAGTTGGATCACTTCGACTCCATCTTTTCTGAATGGAGGATTTGGACGGGCAATATTGAGGAAATAAGAAGGTATCCTGAGTACCCTGGCTGTTTTTGCACAAAGCGGAACCTATTGTCCTTGTGTTAATGGCACTAATAATGAGCATTATTGTCGAGTCTTTGGCGTCTACTAACACAAATTTGACTTGTTGACTCGAGTGTCAGCCCCCCCCACCCCCAGAGTAAAGGTGTCGTAGGACACAAGTTCCTGCCCTATCCACTCTACTCTCTGATAAATGAACTTGAATGTTGTTTGATCTTTAGCTGTCTGAAACATGCTGGAGTTTACCTGGGCAAGTTAGTTTCCTTTTTGCCCAACTTAACTAACTGGTATTGTACAATGTTAGGTTGCACAAACTTTTACTCGGTTGCACATATTTTGCTTGGTTTGGTCGCCCCCTGGTGGTAGTGATGTTTTGTCGATTGTCTAACTATCAAAAACGTGTAATGTTTTGTTTGTCGCACTCAATTTTTAAGCATCACGTATCTGAAATCAGTGCTTGTTAATTATCAAGACCATTATATTGATTCCAGGAACGGTTTCTTGCTGAAAACTGAATGATGCTTCATTGTTATAGTGGCACAATAAACCAGTGGCACACTGTAGTGGCACAATAAACTGGAATGTTAATTTATATAGTATATGTTGCATTGGACAAGGGTGGCCCTTTAATTAATGGGGTTTATTGGTGTCTAGTGTGTACAACTGTGGATATCCTACGATGGATTGGCGCTCTGTCTAGGATTGTTCCGACACTTGTGCCCTGGTATTACTATGTGGGCTCTGACTGGCCTGTGACCTGGTGTGGATTAAGCTGAAAATAATAAATGTATGGAAAAAAACACATTATCTCTCAAATCAAAAAGAATTGGGACAGTATAGAAAATGATTACCTTAATTCTTTCATTAAAGTTCAACACATTTCAAAAGTTGGAACCTTGGTTGGAATAAGAAGTAAAAATAAAATGATTCCCTTCTGTGTCTGGTTCTTCTGTCCACTGTCGATGTCCGGCTTGCTTGTTATTAACCTTATTTAAACTTCATAAGTATTCGTGCATGTCTTGGAGTGATATGTGACGAAGTTGTCGCAGCAGAGGTGAAAGGAAAGGTGTATATAAGAAAGTAGTGAGACCAGCCTTGTTGTATTGAAGTTGAGATTCTCTTTAGGAGTGACCAGGATGGACAGGGTTGGAAATGAGAACATCAGCAGGACAGCACAGGTTGTAAAATTGGGAGACAAAGTTAGAGCGGGCAGACAGATATTTTGGATACGTACAGAGGAGGGAGAGTGGATATATTGGAAGGAGGCAAAAAGGAAGACTAAGAGATACAGGGGTTGGACAATGAAACTGAAACACCTGGTTTTAGACCATAATAATTTATTAGTATGGTGTAGAGCCTCCTTTTGCAACCAATACAGCGTCAGTTCGTCTTGGGAATGATACCTACAAGTCTTGCACAGTGGTCAGAGGGATTTTTAAGCCATTCTTCTTGCAGGTTAGTGACCAGGTCACTACGTGATCCATGAAACCTCCCCCACACTAAAATGACAGGTGTTTCAGTTTCATTGTCTAACCCCTGTATATCGATGTGGTCAATGTAGACATGCAGGTAGTTGGCATGAA
>JAOUQV010000022.1:2729354-2740779 GCA_028565295.1 Aspidoras spilotus | reverse complement strand
TGACTGCTTATCTTTGCTAGAAACTTAGATGTCTATAACCCGTGATGTGAGCGCTCATAGGAATTTGACTATCAAAGGTGGATGGGGGCGTGTGTAGAAGATGAGGTCAGGATCAGTACTCTCTCAGAAGTAGCATGTGTATGCTGAAATGGGGAAATAACAGAAAAAGAAACGATTTAGCTATGATCATTGTAAAAGAGTAGCAGCCCCTGGAAAGCACAAGCCAGTGTATTCCTAGTGCCGGTCCCAAGCCCGGGTAAATGGTGAGGGTTGCGTCAAGAAGGGCATCTGGTGTAAAACATTTGCCAAAGCAGTCATGCGAGTTTTTCAGTGATAAATAACTCGCTGTGGCGAACCCTGATGAAGGGAGAGGTCAAAAGACAAAGAAGAAGTAGTTTAAGAACTAATTCTGGCGAGGCTAGCTATAGCATAATTCAATCCAGGGAGATCCAGAAGGTAACACAGAAGGCTGTAAGACAGTCTAGGATGTCTCTGTTGTATTGCACTACTCACTGGTCCTGACGCCATGTTAAGACATGAACAATAAGCAACAATATGTTGTATCTAGGACGGAATAAACTGTAGTGCGTGGTGTTGTTTTTTATGCTAATTTCCTGTGCGCAACCTTTGCAGGATCCACTCTGGCAAAGCTTTGCCCGTTAAAGATGTGGACATCAACTCACTCTCAGAGCTCCATGAGGGACAGCTCCTCCAAGGATATGTAAGCAATGTTGGAGAAAAGGGCATATTCATAAGGTATTAAATATATATTATACGGTTTTTGTCCTGCCTTGATTCCGTAGCTCATATGGACCATGGCACAGTTTTTATTAGTTATCTGTATCTCGTAACTGGGAATTCATTCTTTTGTTTATTTTTTTAAAAGGTTATCCAGATCAGTCATAGGAAGAGTCCAGTTCCAGCACGCCACTAATTACTTCGCAAACAAATCGGAGGTGTTCCCCGAGCACGTCTCCCAGAATGCACTGCTGACAACAAAAGTTCTCCAGTAAGAAAGTGATACATTTTGCCACTATGTTTGCACACAGCGGAATTGGTTGTCTGCATTTAACCCATCCGTGCAGTGAAACACACACTGGTGAAGTAAGCACACGTGCCCAGAGCAGTGAGCAGCCAGCACAGCGCCCGGGGAGCAGCTGGGGGTTGGGTGTCTTGCCCAAGGGCACTTCAGCCATGACTTGTCGGTACTTGGAATCGAACCAGGGAGCTTCCGGTCGCCAGGCTGGTTTCTTAACCACAAGCCTACGACTGCTTGCACAGACACTGTAAATATTTTCTCCTGTCAGTGTTAGGTTTATTAAAGGCATAAGGTACAATACACTCCTGGGGTATTGTTTCGGTCTGGGGTTCATTTAATTTTATTTTAGAAGTAGAACATTTTATAATTGGAAATACTTTTTTAAGAAATCCAAACACGCTGAACTCCGTACGGTCTTCATTCACAGATTTGTTCTCATCTTAAACCACTGATGTACTTAGAGTTACAAAACGTTTTAAATCATGTTTCATTGATTACTGTAGCGTCCTCCTGTGTGGCATCAGCCATCAGCTCAAACTCCCTCCATTTGTTTAAAATCGACCAGGACGCCTCAGATGGCCCAAGTGTACAACCTCTCCAATTTGCACGGTTTACACTAACATCTGGTAAACCACAACTTTCTCCAATCGCCTAAACACGACACACATGGCACAGTTAATATTGTTGCACATTCCCAACTAGGTCCTGGTTTCTCTTCCCGGGTAGGGGCCGGTTTTGTGTAGGGTTTGCATGATCTTCCCGTGCTTGTATGGGTTTCCTTCAGGTGCTCCGGAATAGGATTAGGTCAAAGCTGTTAGGAAATTAAAGATACAGTAGTGTGTGTGTGTGTGTGTGTATATACTGATCACTACTCTGAAACCAGTAGCTCAATCTTCAGTGTAGCTAAATAAATGATAGCAAATGTCACTGATGCTACAGCACATTTATGGGGCAGTTGTAGGCTTAGATAACACACCTTGCAACTGGAAGGGCCCCGGGAAGATTCCCGATACCGCCGAGACAGGATAAGGCTAAAGTGCACTTGGGCAAGGCACAGGTTGCATACTGGGTGCTGAGTGTGCAAGCGTAAAGAAAGCAAATAGATCACGTTCATGAAAGACATACCAGTTTTTCAGTCCCGCCGCCTCTTGAGCAAGTCCCTTAACCCTCAACATCTCAGATGTGCAACGGGAAAATGACTTGGAGTATAACGTAGTAATTTGTGGCGGATATTTTTTTGTGTTTATTTTCAGTGTTGACACAAAGAAAGGTCATGTGGACCTCTCCTTGCTCCCAGAGGACACGGGAAAACCTGACATTCTCCCAGAATCTCTCGGGCTTCCGTTGTGCCTTAGGGGAAAGGAAAAGGAAGCGTATGACAAGAAGAATGCCAAAAGGAAGCGCAAGATGACCGAGAGCATGCAGGTGTGTGTTAAAGATTACATCACAGTCATTCGGTTTGCTCCTCGATCCTGATTGGTGGGTAAATATATACATTAGCCCCAGGAGGAACAGGTCGAAATCATCTTAAATAGTGCAAATTCTTGTTTGGATAGAACAAATGTCTTGCAAGTCACGCATGTCTTTGGAATGCTGGAGGAAACCGGCGCACTCAGTGAAAACCCGTGAGAACACTGGGAAAGCATGCAGACTCCACACAGAAATTTCCAAAGTCTTCCCATCTGGGGATCTAACCGAGTCCTTGCTATGAGGGAACAGCACTACCCACTGTGCCACTGTGCCTAAATCATTACTGGACATGCTTCCTCAGACAGACTTCCACGTGTACTTGTCTCCGAGGGGCTTGTGTGATTTAATCACAGATTAGTGTACATCCTTCTGTCCCTTAATCGCAGGGGAGACGGCAGAGATAAAAACCACAGCACACACAGACCTCTAGGGACCCCGAAAGCTCATCAGATCCAAAGTATTGACATCAGCAACTGTATCTGGAGCGCGGTAGAGTGTGGTGTTGATCGTGGTTGTGTTGTTCCTGACTGGTTTAGAAGCCACCTGTAGACATCCCATCCACCTCTAGCTGTTTGTTTGCGATGCTTTTCTGCTCACCATGGCTTTTTCGAGTTACTGTTTTGTCTCTACAGAATGGAGCTGGCCAAGATAAGAAACGGAAGAAAGAAGAGAATGGAGCACAGATCAAGAAGGAGAATTTAACAAAGGAGCAAGAGGCAAATAACTCGCAAGCTGAAGATCAGGATAGTGGAGTCGAGGTGTATTTTAGGGAAAAAGACAAGGGCAAAGCAAGGAAAAAGGTGAGCTTTGAAATTTCTACTAGTGCCTGAAGCTTTCATACAGTTAGATTTTTTTTTTGGATGGTATAACTTTTAGATTGGTCTGATTATGATTTGACTGCTCAATGCACACACAGGGTAAAAGTGATGCTGCAGCACAAGAAGAGCCAAGGAGGCTAGAGGTCGCATCTGATTTCTCCTGGGATGTAGCACTGAACTCCCTTAAACCTGCAGCTGCCCAAAACGAGTACGAGTCCAGCGATGACGAGCAGGATGACCAGAACAAGGTTACTCTTTCAAAGATAAACACGCATACTGAATGACTGAATGATCACTGGATTATGGCATGTGGCATATGATAACGGGTAAAGTGTCCCATATAAGGGACTGTCAAAATCAGCCCTAGGAGTTCATCTCTCCACTGAACAGCAGAATGCAACATCTACCAGCTATAGGTAACGTGAGAGACATGAACAGCTTCGACTGTGGACAGATGGTCGGAACCTGGAGGTGAGGAGGCAGTGTTTCAGTAACAGCTGCACTTGTGCCACAGTATGGGGGCTTTCACATGATAACCGCGTTGCGTTGGCGGAGCCATTGATTTCCTATAGAGAGAGCAGTGCTGCTTTTCTGTTGCACTGAAGAAGTGCAAACCGCCCAAGTGTTCCTAATACAGTGATTGTTCAGTGTTTTCATTCATAACATGGACCAATCATAAAAGTCCAATAACTCTACAGTTAATCTCGCTTGTTTTTTCTCACCCTAGACGACAAAGAAGTCTCGTCGGGATGCAGAGAGGGAACGTAAGGAGGCAGAGCTGAAGCTCAGCAAACTGGAGGCGGAGCTCATGGAGCCCTCGGCCCGACCCGAAAGCGTGGAGTCGTTTGAGCGGCTGCTGCTCTCGTCGCCGGACTCGTCTCTGCTCTGGCTGCAGTACATGGCGTTTCAGCTGCAGGCCACACAGATTGAGCAGGCTCGCGCTGTAGCTGAAAGAGCCCTCAAAACCATCTCCTTCAGGTGGGTGCTGGTAAATATACTCAGCTCCGGAATTATTGGCACCCTCGATTGAATAAGGGGGTTACGACACAACTGTGGTTTAAACCATGTACCTTGTTCTTTCCGCATTCTCTCTTGTCGAGGAATGACTAAAGAATCCAGGAAGTGCAGTTCCTGCAGAAACTGCAAGTGTGTTGTCCCTTGCTCCTGTCATTACAAATGCCTTATTGTGATCCCATTATATCATGAACTCTAACTTATTCCATAGGGATTAAATGAGTGTGTGTGTGTGTGTGTGTGATGCCCGTAATTTGCTAAAGCAGCTAAAATAGAACTCCATTCAAGTAAGTATTTTCCTCTTGTGGGGCAGTCATGGTCGTTAAGGAACCAGCCTTGTGACCGGAAGGTCCCCAGTACGATTCTTAGTATCACCAAGTCATGACTCGCGTGCCCTTACTCCCAGTTGCTCCCTGGGTGCTGCGCAGGCTGCTCTCCGCTCCAGGCACATGTAACACCGATGGGTTAAATGCGGATGACAAATTCCGCTGTGTGCAAGCATAGTGGCCATTGGATTTCTTTCACGTAACTTTAAATTGCCTGTGTGTGTGTGTCCTAGATTGGTGCCCTGTACATATACTGAATAACAACATGGCTGTTCATTTTTTAAACTCATGGCTACAACTGAATAAAAGCTGTGGTGTATAACAGAATCCCTATTGTGTGACTGTGTAGGGAGGAGCAGGAGAAGCTGAATGTTTGGGTAGCTCTGCTCAACTTGGAGAACATGTACGGTACTGAAGAGAGCCTTCAGAAAGTGTTTGAGCGAGCCATTCAGTACTGTGAGCCCATGCCTGTCTACCAGCAGCTGGCAGATATTTACGCCAAGTCCAACAAGATAAAGGTAAAAGACTCTATTTATTTAATTTTACTTTCATTATAAGATGTTGAAGTATGTAGCAAGAGATAAATGTGTGTGTGTGTGTGCACGCGTGCATGTATGTAGGAAGCAGAGAACTTGTACAAGAACATGGTAAAGCGCTTCAGACAGGAGAAGGGAGTGTGGCAAAGTTACGGGTGCTTCCTGCTGCGTCAGGGACAAAGCGACTCTGCCAATGCCGTCCTCCAGAGGGCACTGAAGAGTTTGTCCAATAAAGATCGTAAGCAATTGCTTGAGTACAAGTTTCTTTTGAACTCTAATGCTCTGCATGTTCACTTGCACTACTGCATTTTTCAGTTGCAGTGATGGAGAACTAAGAACATTTTGTTATTACAGATGTGGACCTGATAGTCCGATTTGCTCGTATGGAGTTCCAGTACGGGAACGAAGAGCGAGCCAAGGCTATGTTTGAAAAGGTTCTGAGCAGCTACCCGAAACGAACAGACCTGTGGTCAGTCTTTATAGACCTGATGATGAAGCACGGCTCGCAGCAAGATGTCAGGTGGGTTGCCAGTTAGTCGAAAACAGTTAGTGAAAGTGATCTATTTGCCACTATGCTTGCACACATCTGAATTGTTCTGCCGCATTAAAACCATCTGTGCAGTTAAACACACACACACACACACTATATTTACTGCCTTGACCCACATATGAGCTAATCTATATGGTTCAATATGATGTTGGTCCACCCTTTGCAGCTAGAACAGCTTCAACTCTTCTGGAAAGGCTGTCCACAAGGTTTAGGAGTGTGTTTATGGGAATTTCTTACCAATTTTCCAGAAGCGCATTTGTGAGGTCACACACTGATGTTGGACGAGACGTCCACTCTAATTCATCCCAAAGATATTCTATCGGGTTATGGTCAGGACAGTCAAATTCATCCACTCCAGACTGAAAGTGAAAGTGATGCATGTTGCCACTATGTTTGCACACAGCGGAATTGGTCCTCTGCATTTAACCCATCCGTGCAGTGGAACACACACATACACACACTTGTGAAGTGAGCACACGTGCCCAAAGCAGTGAGCAGCCAGCACAGCGCCCGGGGACCAACTGGGGGTTAGGTGCCTTGCCCAAGGGCACTTCAGCCATGACATGTCGGTACTTGAGATCGAACCAGGGACCTTCCGGTCGCAAGGCTGGTTCCTTAAGCACAAGCCTACGACTGAAATAAATGAATAAAACAGAGAGGGTTCAGGGACTTTCCTAATTACCCGACAGTTGCAGAGCTGGGGTTTAAACCCCAGAACCTCTTATCTGTAACTCAGAGTGTTAACCCTTGGTCCACCGCCGCTGCCCTGTACTAAGCTCAGGGACTGCAGTGTACTGTCATTACAATGGGATTTCTAAAGCCCAGTATATGAATATGATGAATACAAATTGGAGTGCGAGTTGCGTCCCCTTGTAGCCGTGTGTGACCCGAAAGCCCTGCAGCCCTCCTGCGCATTCTAATCCACGTCCCAGTAAGCACACGTCCACAGGAAGCACCGGGGAAATGAGGAAATTAGGACAAGACGGCAGGGGTAAAAATAACGGCCTATTTATAGCGGACGCTCCATCGTCATCATTGTCATCATCCTTGAACATCTCCACACTCAAATATGTGTAGAGTGTGTGTGTGTGTGTGTGTGTGTGTGTGTGGGTGGGTGCGTGTCAGTGGGGCATGCATTGTTGAAAGACAAGCCGGCTCTGTAAAGAAAAAAGTGCGCCCTGACACTCACCTGGGTGCCAGAGCTCTATCTTAACTCTCTGCTCGCTCTCGGGCTCGGTCTCGATCTCTCTCTCACTCTCGCTCGATGTTGCTGTCACTACTACATCCTTCCCTATCTTTATCTCTCTTCCTTACCCTCTCCTTCATCTTCCTCTCCATCCCCATCCCACTCATCCCAGATCTTCTCTCCTTCTCAGTTGTCTCTTTCTACTTCACACGACTCATTTTTCCTTTTCTTATTTCTCTCGCTATCTCTCGCACATCTGTGCCAATCTTATTTTCAGCTAGATAGACAGATAGACAGACGGATAGACAGACAGACAGATAGATAGACAGATAAACAGACAGATAGACAGACAGACAGACAGACAGACAGACAGACAGACAGACAAAATTTAGATAGATAGACAGATGGATAGAAAGATAGACAGACAGACAGACAGATAGACAGACAGACAGTTAGACAGATAAACAGACAGATAGACAGACAGACAGACAAAAATTTAGACAGATAGACAGATGGACAGAAAGATAGACAGACAGACAGATAGACAGACAGATAGACAGACAGATAGACAGACAGACAGACAAAAATTTAGACAGATAGACAGATGGATAGAAAGATGGACAGACAGAAAAACAGATGGATGGACAGACAGACAGACAAACAGATCGACAGATACATAGACAGACAGATAGACAGACAGATAGACAGACAATAATTCAGACAGATAAGCAGACGGATAGACAGATAGATAGATAGACAGACAGACAGATCAACAGATACATAGACGCACAGATAGACAGACAATAATTCAGACAGA
Organism: Aspidoras spilotus; assembly: GCA_028565295.1. Taxonomy (NCBI): domain Eukaryota; kingdom Metazoa; phylum Chordata; class Actinopteri; order Siluriformes; family Callichthyidae; genus Aspidoras; species Aspidoras spilotus. Next base: position 2,733,023 of record JAOUQV010000022.1, on the reverse strand, counting down.
CAGATAGATAGACAGATAGATAGATAGATGGACAGATAGATGGACAGAAATTCAGACAGATAAACAGACAGATGGACAGATAAATAACCAGACAGACAGATAATCAGGTAGATTATCTATCATGCATGTCTTTGGAATGTGGGAGAAAACCGGAGTACCTAGAGAAAACCTCTGCAAACACATGGAGAACATACAAACTCCACACAGAAATTTCCAGAGTTGCTCCCAACCGGGGCTCAAACCTGGGATCTTCTTGCTGCGAGGCCGCAGCACTATCCACTTCACCACCATGCCGCCTCATTCATTCATTTTCTTCTTCTTAATCCACATGGGCTCATGGGCCAGCTGGTGCCCTTCTGGGAATAAGGGCATAAACAACCCTGGATAGGGCACTAATCCATTGTAGGGCACATACACACAATCACACACGTTCACTCACTAATAGCCACTTCAGAGACACCAATGAACTTAACACGCATGGCTTTGGAATGCGGGAGGAAACCAGAGCAGCCGGAGAAAACCGCAGGAAGAACACGCTAACTCCACACAGTTATTTCATGAGTTGTCTCGCCCGGGGATCGAACCCGGGTGCTTCTTTCTGCGAGACGGACCCATTAGCCACTGTGCCAGTGTGCACTCGTAGCTCAAGGGGAAAATTCAAAGCTTGTGGACAGACGGATTGAAAGTGTATCCCTTTGTTATTTTCTTCTTCTTCTTCGTCTTCTCATGTCTCATAGCTCTCTCAGTCTCACATTCCACCTTTCCGTCCCTCTGAGTACCTTTAATACTCACTTCTCACGTCTCCATTTTCTACTCGTCTCTTCCTGTTCCATTTCAGTGCCATTCTCTTTTCTCTCTCTCCTCCCTCCCTCCCTCTCTTTTTTCCTCTCTATCTCTCTCAGTCTCTCTCTCTCCCTCCCTCTATCTCCCTCAGTCTCTCTCGCTCTCCTTTTCCCCCTCAATTTCTTCTTCTCTCCGTCTATCTGCCCTTTTCCTCTCTCATTACATTGCACACTTGCTCCTCTGAATCTTAATCTCCTCTCTCCGGATCCAGCTTGTTATCTCTAATTCTCCATCTCCTCTTTTATGGCCATTTCTTTCATTCATGTCCCTCTCTCTCTCCCTCTCTCTCTCTCTCTCTCATTTCTCACCTCCATCTGTAATTTCTGTCCCTGCTCCTTATCTGTAACTCTTCATCTCGCCCTCTTGCTTTAACTCCTCCCCTTTTCCACTGCGTTCCTATCTGCATATGAACGTGGAGGTCAAGTTCTAACCCTGTACAATATGCTGAGTCATGCTGTGTCAACATCAAGTCAGCGATTTAACCTCGTGCCAACGGGTATGCAAATGGCACGGATTGAAGAAATCTCATCAGAAGACGACGCCAGCTATTGTGATAACATCATATATCATATCGATGTGGCATCAGTCAGTGTTGTGCCCATGTCATGTCAGTGCTGAGCCCAAGCCATGTGATGTTAGCACTGTTCAAAGCTAATGACAGTGCTATGCTAATGTCATGTCAGTGTTGTGCCCATGTCAGTCTCATGCCAGTGTCATGTTGCCAGTGGTTTGCCAATATCATGTCTGTGTTGTATAATGTATCATGTCAGTGCTGCCCAAATGTCATGCTATTTCTCTGCCAATGCCATGGAATGCCAGCATTATGCAATATCATGTCAGAGTTGTGCCTCAGTTATGTGTCTGTGTATTGTCAGGGTAATGCCAATGTCATGTTAGTGTTAGGCCTATGTCCTATCAGTGTTGTGCCAATGGCATGGCATGCCATAATTTCGCAATGTTAGTTCAGCTTTGTGCCTCAGTGCAGTGACTATGTAATTTCAGGTTTATGCCCTTGTCATGGAATGCCAGCCTTATGCTATGTCATTAGTGTTGTGTTCATGTCATGTCAGTGTTGGGCTAATGACATGGCACGCCAGCGTTTTGCATTGTCATGTCAGTGTTGTGCCCATGGCATGTCAGTGTCGTAATTGTAGACAAATGCCCACCCAACATAATTAATAATAATAATGAATAATAATACTTGATAATAATAATTAATAAAAATTAATAATTAATAAAAATAATTGCTCAAATTGGTAATAATCATTAAGAATAATAATTAAGATCACTGATTAATAATAATTGGTAATAATAATTAATAATAATCATTAATAATAATAATTGGTAATAATAATTAATAATAATAATCAATAATAATACTTAATAATAACAATTAAAATAATAATTGATAATAAAAAGTAATAATAATAATTGATAATAAAAATTAATAATAATAATTGATAATAATTAATAATAATAATTGATAATAATTAATGATAATAATTGATAATGATACTTATTAGTAATAATTGATAATTAATAATAATAATTAATAACAATGATTGATAATAATAATAATAATAAAAATAATAATTGATAATAAAATTAATATTAATTAATAATAATAATTGATAATTAATAATAATTAATAGTAATAACTGATAATAACAATTAAAATAATAATTGATAATAATAATTGATAATAAAAATTAATATTAATTAATAATAATAATTGATAATTAATAGTAATAACTGATAATAACAATTAAAATAATAATTTATAATAATAATTGATACCCCATAGGGAAACACTCTTTTCTGCATTTAACCCATCCAGAGACACCCAGAGCACTGTGCTGCCCACCTCTATTGATGCAGGATTAGGTGCCTAGCTCAATTGCTCTTCAGCCGAGAATGTTTCTTTCTGTAGCAGAGATCAAACCGGAAACCTTTTGGTTTAAAACCTTGGTGTTGTGTCATTGGTGTGCCAATGGAATGCCAACTGCATGCCAGTGGTATTCCATCGTTTTGCTTTTCTATAATGTATTCACATACAGTGCTGTATGATGACAAAGAAGCCATTTTCATGGCAATTATAACAATGTTGACACTGTATTGCCAATGTAACATGTGGCAAACTTGCCAGCAGATTGGCTGGTGTTTGCCCAACCTTCGTGAGGGTGCTTTGAATAGTGCTATATTTACTCAACAGATTGCACTGGGTCAGGGTAAACACCCAGCGTTGGTCAAACAGAACAGCTTACTTTACACCTGTTTACTGAAACAATATGGTAGTACCGTACATTTTGTATAAATGCTCACAGAAAATATGCTAAGCTTATACCAGAATTAGACACCTATAGGGACTTGGAGTTAAAATAAATGATCCAAGAACCTCCTGACACTGCTTCCGAGGTCACACTCCAATTTTATACTGTTCAAATTATACTGAACAGCCAAGATGGCCGCTACCAGTAAGTCATCTCATATTCTCACCAATCTTATTCTCCAGATTGCTAGAGTGGTTTGTTGATTTTGTTCACCTGTTTCTTGTTTAGTTTATGCTCATTTTCTTGTTTACTGATCATTAAATTGGATTGGATTTGTTAGTGGGATACAGCGGTGCATTTCCTTTTGGGAATTACAACATATCCTGCTGGTTCCTGTTAGGGAAATGTAGGATATTTGTCTTCTGTTTGTGTGGAAATGCGGACGGTACTTTTGAATCATCTCGGTCAAGGGTTGTTGAGATTGTGTATTGTTGATTATTTTGGCCGTACGTACCCTGATGGTGGCACGGATGCACAGTGGATAGTGCTGTGGCCT
>JAOUQV010000022.1:2402546-2414625 GCA_028565295.1 Aspidoras spilotus | reverse complement strand
ATTTATACATAATACATACTTTTTCTGCACTTTGGTAGAGAACAGCAGTAATAGATTATTAATGTACACATTGATATATCCATATGATGACTGGATTAGGAACACCTTTATATAAAAAAGACATATTTGATTAGGTACAGCGTGCAGACGTCAGGTAAGAGAATCCACAATGTGGCGAATATCCGCAATAAGCAAAACGACACATGCCTGCCTCAGTCAGCTCAGGAGATCCCACACTAGTTCAAAGCTCATCTCTTAGATCAACCGCACATGCAACCTTGTCACTGTGCAGCCTCAGGCCGGTTGTTGGCTGATGGTTCCTTCACTTTTTGTGCACATGCGATGTTATGGGAAAAGCACACATGTGCAGATGTTGCTGTATTACTTGCACTACCCCTGCGGGGTACATCTGCTAAATGTTCCCTTCTGCTAAAAGGTTGAACCCCTTATATGAGCGCCAAATGTGACATATTTACCAATTTCATCAGTGGTACTATGCCACCTGCCAGGTGTCCTAATCCAGTGACTGTTCAGTGAAATTCACACTATCAAGGCATACATTTAATTTGTGCCATTATTACAATTTTCTACACCCACCCACCCACTCAGACTTACCCTGAGGCAGTGAGGTGTCTGAAGCTCTTCTGCCCTGGTGGAATTTGGGTACTTGCAGTATTGGTTGAAGCCTCAAGTTGGATGAATAAGTGAAAGGTCTCCTTTCTAATTTTGGTGAAAAAACATCATAAACTTGATTTGTAGTGGGTCGTACGTCTAAAAGAACACCGGGGGACGTGGACGAGGTGCTGGAGTCCATCGAGGAAGAGGTGGGAGAGCTGTCTGCATTTGCACTGTCTACTAGGTCCACCATAATATCTGTAGATATTTACAGGCATAAATGTATGTCACATAAAGATACAGAATATTAACTCAATTCCATTCCTCCATTATCTTCCGTTTAATCCAAACTGGGTCATAGGCCAACAACTCTGGCTTCAAGGGCCACAACCCTATTCATGGCACCACTGCATTCCATTGCACACACATTCATAATACTTAGGGCCAATTTACAGACACCAATTAATCTAGAATGCACGTCTTTGGAATGCAGGAGGAAACTGGAGTAAGCAGAGAAAACCTGTTCAAACACAGGGAAAACATGCAGACTCCAGACAGAAATTTCCCAGATCATCCCACCTAGGGATTGAACACGGGTGCTTCTTGCTGCTTCAAGAGCACTACCCACTGTGCACTTTCTCAGATTCTCACACTCTGTAGGGAAATCTGACGCAGCGGGGTCAGCGAATGCTGAAGTGCATACTGCCAAGAGGTCGCTTTAATACTTTCTGCTTTCAATCACTACAGACCTCCAAACTTCATGTGACCTTCAGATTAGCTCAAGAACAGTGCGCAGAGAGCTTCATGGAACAGGTTTCCATGGTTGAGCAGATAAATGTGTGAGTCAAGGCAGGTGAGCGAATACCTTTGGCAATACCGTGTATCTACAAATCCATTAAAATGACTTACTAGTGTACACCCAGGAGGAACATACTTACATTAGAGCCAATGTAACTGACCAGAATAATTATATATCTTATATATGTGCACTATATGCAAAATGTTTGCATCCTTACTTACTTGGTGGATGATACCATCCATTAAAGGATGGCACGTTGCTGGCAGAGGTCCTATTTCTGTAGTGCAACATGGGTGGACTTGCTTCTGATGAATTTCCAAACATTGGTCGTGTGTAATCAGGCTTCTTAGACCAATCAGATTTTTTGATTTTTTGCGATTGTTCATTGGTTAGCCGCTCCAGTAAGAGCCAATAAATGGCAGAGAAATGATTGTAGCTGTCGTTCTGTAAAGACTGGAGACACAAATACAGATGTTAAGAGTTTTAAGGACAAAAATAACACACATCTTGGATCTTGATTTTTTTTAAAACTAGCAAATAAAAACAAAATATATTTCAAAATGCTTTTAATTACTTGGATTTTAAAGTGACTAAAAGCTTACTTCAATGGTTTTCCGCTTATCGATACCCAGCGTCTGCATGAGACTGAGAACTTGCTCATTGTAAGTCGGTGCTTGCCATTGCCTCTCGCGCTCAGGAGGGAGAAATAAAGACCGGCACACTGTTACGGGCACAGTTTTCATCCAATAGTGCTGCTTGATTTGCGCCAGACTGATACGATTGTCGGGATCCACGACCAGCATCCTCCGTATCAGATTCTCACACTCTGGATAAGAGAAGAGATCGAAGGCGAATGTTGAAATCTGACTTTTTTCAAGATTCTGTATCATTCAAGGTTTGAGAAGGTAATGAATTTATACCCTGTGACAAGAAGAAAGGAACCCTAAAGCGTCCCTCTATGACACATTTTTTTAGGGCTGGAAGTGAGGCGGCAACGAAAGGCAGAGATCCAGACACCAGTACATAGAGAACCACACCTAGACTCTGAAAAAAAATCAAAAGATATCATCAAACATTAGAAAAGGATCGACGGCGTCAGTGCTTTGAACATTTACTGATGAAGGACAGTTTGAGGATTTAAGGATTTCCACAAACACCTGTCCCTAGAGTTTAGTCCAATGGGTTTTTTGGGTTCAAACTAAAAAGGCACATATATCATTATGCCTCTCTTGTTATGGACAATGAGACTGGTTTATTCTAGTAGCCCACATCGAATTTAAAACCCTAGTGCTGGCTTACAAACCAAAAAAAGTTCCAGTCTCTCCCTATCTAATGACAATTCTCAAAGCCCAATAAATCCCCAGACACACCCTTATCCAGGACAAGCGTCCAGAATGATTTCTTAATGCCCAAATAGCAGAATCTCTTGCTCTCTTCAAAGACGGACTCCACATAACTGAGCACAAAATCTAAACCTCTTAAGCTCTGATATCCTAGTTAGGGTAGCTGGGGAAACTGGGTGCCAATCTATCATAGAGCACACACTCACACACTAAGGGCAATACTGTGAAACCAATTAGCGTAAAGAATCAAGTGCATCCAGTGGAAACCAATCTAGACGCCCGAAGAACATGCAAACTCTAGACAGAAATTACACAAGACATCCCACCTGGGACCTTCTTGCTATGAGGCACTAGCCACTGTGCCACCACTTATTTGCTTTATGGAAGTACAGTATCTTAGCTCTAGGTTCCCTAAGATTGGGCCTATGCACTAGACTAGAAATGGCCCTGGATTAGAGCATCTGCTCAATGTGATTCATATAAAGGTAATGTGAGTTTATCTAGTTACCCAGATGTCTATTTTTGGTCCCTCATATTCCTTTCCTCTGAAGAGCTCTGGTGCTGCGTAAGGTGGACTTCCACACCAGGTGTTCAAAAGCTTTCCAGGTACAAAATAATTTCCAAAACCAAAGTCTGAGGAACACAGTGAGAAACAAAAACATATTTTAGTACAAACCTATACCGTATACAGTACATATTCCACACCCATAGTCCCACATTGTTACAGAAATCCAACTAACATCACCGCACGGTCACAGATGAACCCCTGTCTCTGGTACTTAGACTAACTGAGAACTGTTTGAATTAATCACTCATACATGGAATATTAATCACTAATACGTGCAATATTACCATTGTATGACATAATATTTCATATCATCATCACACATGCCATTGCTAGCTAAGCTTCCGACTATTACTTACTATAAACTCAAAATAGTTAGACATGCTATCATATGAGAGACAGATACTGAGTCGTACTGAGTCTTTACTAAACCAGTATTCTAGTAATCTACTTTCTGGTTTCTTTTTGGATAATGGTTGGACTGCAACAGCTTAGACAACTTAGAAAGTGTGATGCTCAGCCTATCCGATGGAGCACATCTGTGCAGCCAACCATCGCAATCAAGCCATGACATGCGATCACTTTAGGAAAGAAAACTTGTATACCTGCAAGTTTGATGTTCATGTTACTGTCCAGCAGTAAATTCTCAGCTTTAATGTCCCTGTGGACAATGTGGCGTTTGTGGCAATACTCGACAGCACTGAGAATTTGCCAGAATGCCTTCCTCGCTTCTTCCTCGCTCATCTGGCCATTGCATGCAAGATAATCTTCAGAAGGAAGAAAAAAAACGACGCTGTAAAACTGTTTTAAAACTATTTTTTTATTTAAGTGCAAGCGCTCTTGATCAGACTTACCGAACATCTCCCCATTTTCAGCGTATTCGGTTACAATATACATCATGTTCTTGGTTTCCATAACCTGCACATTAGGGTAAAGAGTCACATTTACAAAGTAATCATAACAGTTTGAAATCTAGCAGAAAGCTTTTAACCTGAACGTTAAAATTATAGGAGAAAAAACGGACTGGTTTTTAGAAGTAGTTTTATCTCTTGTTATCCCTCAGAGATTCACACTTATGTCTGATAAAGCCTTATTTGCGCTTGAGTTTTATAAGGAGGGTTCGATCCCACTAAGTATAACTTTACCTTTAAGCTGGGACCAGGCTAGCACTCCTTTAACAGCCGTATGCATGGGCTCATTTATGCCTGACTAATAATTATGAATAAACACATTATGTAATGTGTAAACAATGACGTCATCTCACAGACCTGGTAGAGTCTGATGATATGGGGATGATTCAGAAGCTTCATGATTTTAACTTCCCGGTAGAGGTTTTCCAACTCTGATGAATCCAAACGCGTTTTGTCAATGATTTTAATTGCGACCTGACCACACGCAGATTCATTTGAACAAAGATGGATAAAGTGTGTATTAGTGAAAAGAAGAAAAAAAAATCATAATAAACAAGCCAAAATGTATTGACATGAATTAACATCAAACTGGATATGGAGTATTGTGTGAAACCTGTGTTTTGGTGACTTTGTGTCTTGCCAGCTTCACCACAGCAAAGGTTCCTTTCCCCAGCGTACGGATGATTTCATAGAAGCCAACCTGGAGAGGTTTACCAACCCGGTTCATTGCGACTGGACCGTTGTCTGACAGCACCACCATGGTTGATGTTCTTAATAGCTACGTGATTATGAAAGTGGAAGCAACATCATCTGGTGAGTGTTTTTTGCAAGAGAATCACATTCTCAGAAAATTTCACTAGCCTCTTTTAAACCGGTACTTTAAATGACCAGTGACGTTTTAATAATGTCCAAATTACACATGTGTAATTCAGCGTGAATCAGGATTTCATAACATTAGAATACTGTGGAGAAATCAGCCCAAACTACGTAGTGGAAGGACAAAATGAGAAGCAAGAGAAGATGCACCAGCACAAAAAGATGACCGTGGGCTTCAGTGGGTTATCAAAAAGAGAAGTTTCAAGAATTTGGCGGAGAAAGAGTGGAATGCCCAAACTACTTCAGTTTTCACTTCAAATCAATCAAAATATGGTACTTTTAAAACCACATGTCAATCCTTAATACTTAGTTGGGACTCCCTTTGATTTAATTACAGCCTCGGTGCAACGTGGCATTAAGGCAATCAGCCTAAGGCATTGCCGGGGAGTTATGGAAGCCCAAATTTTCTTGATTCTTGCTATCGGCTCTTCTTTGTTGTTGGGTCTGGTGGCCCTTATTTTCCTCTAGAGAATACCTCATAGATTCTCAATGAGGTTTAGGTCCGGTGAGTTGGTTGGCCAGTCGAGCACTGTGATGGCATAGGCATCAAACCAGGCTTAGGTGCTTTTGGAGGCATGGACAGTGGCCAGGTCCTGCTGGAAGATGAAATCTGCATCTCCATACAGATCATCATCAGAAGGAATCATAAAGTCCTCTTAAAAATTCCAAAACCTGCACCAAACATTGACCCCCAAATCATGACTGACTGTGTATATTTCATACTGGTCCTCAGGCAGTTTGGGTTCTGGTCCTCACCCGTCTTCCTCCAAACCCTTAGACCTTGATTCCCGAATAAAAGGCACACTTTACTTTCATCGGAAGAGGACCTTGGACCGCTGGCCAATGGTCCAGCCCTTGTTCTCCTTGGCCTAGTTCCAAAGCTGGCTCAGGTTCAGAAGTGGCTTGACCCGAGGAGCCCGACAGTTGTAGCCCTTCCCGTTTGCGTCTAAATGTGGTGGTTTTTGAAGCTGTAACTCCTGCCTCATTCCACTCTTTCTGGATCTCTGCCAGATTCTTACTTTTTTTTTTTTTGACAATCTTTCCCACAAGGCAAGTCATGGCTGAAGTGCAGTTGAGCAAAACACCTGCTCCCCTTGTGCCTCAAAAGCGCAGCGAACTGCTCCGGGTGTTCACACCTGGATGGGTTAACTGCAGAGAACAATTTCCCTGAGGGAACTATAAAGTAATCAAAATAAAAGAAAGAATTGTCGTTCCACTATGTAGTTTAGGCTGATTTCTCCACAGTATTCTACATTTTTTTTAAAAAAAAGCCCAAATTATGCAGAAATAAACAAATAAATACTTGAAGTTGTACACATTTTGTATTATATATATATATATATTGGGAGAAAATGTGCCGAGATGCTATTTGCAAAACAATATAAATACATGTTATGGTCATATACACAGCCTGGTTTGCTTTATATCTTTAAGGAGAACACATTTATGCAAATGGACCATCTTTATGTACACTCGCTGGCTACTTTATTAGGTACACCTCTTCAATTAATTATTAAATTAAATATCACACTGCATGCAATTCAATGCAAACCGAGCATCAGAACGGTGAAAAAAGGTGATTTAAGTGACGTTGAATATGGCATGGTTTCTGGTGCCACACGGGCTGGTCTGAGTATTCCAGAAAAAAAGGTGATCTACTGGGATTTTCACACACAACCATCTATAGGGTTTACAGAGAATGGTCTGAATCCAGTGAGCGTCAGATGTATGGACGAAGATGGCTTGTTGACATCAGAGGTCAGACGAGAATGAGCAGACTGGTTCGAGATGATAGAAAGGCAAGAGTAACTCGAATAACCGCTCATTACAAACAAGCAGAATGCAGAATACCATGTCTGCTAAAAGTATGCCATTAAGAATAAAGAAAGATCTGGAAGTAAAAGCGGGTCCAAGCTTTTACAAGCAAGGTGTACCTAATAAAGTGTCCAGTGAGTGTATGTATCGAGATATACATAAATGCTAGAAAATAATGACGAATTGTTTTAAGAAGAACAAATTGTTTTAATAATAATAAGAAGAAGAAGAGGAGGAGGAGGAAGAAGAAGAAAAAGAGGAAGAAAAAGAAGAAGAAGAAAAAGAAGAGGAAGAAGAAAAAAAATAAAGAGAAGAAGAAGAAAAAGAAGAAAAAGAAAGAGAAGAAGAAGAAGAAGAAGAAAAATAAAGAGAAGAAGAAGAAAAATAAAGAGAAGAAGAAGAAGAAGAAAAAGAAAGAGAAGAAGAAGAAAAAGAAAGAGAAGAAGAAGAAAAAGAAGAAAAAGAAAGAGAAGAAGAAAAAGAAAGAGAAGAAGAAGAAGAAAAAGAAGAAAAAGAGAAGAAGAAGAAGAAGAAGAAGAAAAATAAGAAGAAGAAAAATAAGAAAAATAAGAAGAAGAAGATGATATAGTCATAGTTTTAAACTCCATGTGACAGTAACTTACCGTACTTCTACCGTTGTCTTCTACAACTTGCAGGTGCTTCACTCCAATTTTGTTTATTCCATTAGTCACGCCTTTATTTTGCGCCTCATCTACGCCATTGAGGAGTTGTGAAGAAGTTGTGACGTGTAATTTTTAAAGTAACCCCCTTTTGGTTTGTACTCGGTGTCTATACTGCCTGAAGTTTACTCTGTCTCAGTCTGTCTCTCTGCAGACTCCGCGCAAGCTTAGTTATAATAGTCCGGAACAGTCACACACTCCATCAACGTCACTCTGACGTCAGAGCAACGAGCAGAGCGCGCAGGAGCTGCGTATTGCCAAGCAACGCAAGTCAAGTCCCAAATCTAATGTCATGCACTAAAGTATTGTGTTAAATGTGTAACGTAGATATTTAAACAAAATGATTTGTATTGAAAAGGGCAAAGAATAACTAATCACTGTATTAGGAACACCTGGCTAAATAACGGGTTTGGTCCAGCTTTTTGGTTCATTTCAGCACACATACACCAAGGATCAGATTTCACAACGTTGCAGCAGATACACCAATCTGAAAGTGAAAGAACGTGATACATTTTGCCACTATGTTTTGCACACAGTGGAATTGGTCCTCTGCATTTAACCCATACGTGCAGTGAAACACACATAGACACAAACAGGTAAAGTGAGCACACGTGCCCGGAGCAGGGATCAACTGGGGGGTTGGGTGCCTTGCTCAAGGGCATTTCAGCCATGACTTGTCGGTACTTGGAATCGAACCGGGGATTTTCTGGTCGCAAGGCTGGTTCCTTATCCACAAGCCTACGATCTGCCTGGCTAGTTTGACAATTGCATCTAGGATCTCCGGCTGGGTATCCCCAATTGCAGCTGTTGCTGGAACACTAGGACCAGATCTCCCACTACTACCTGTGGTCAAGGTTTATCCATAGCTAATAAATGTTGCCCTCTGCTGTACAGTACATTAGACATATTAACACTTTATCTTATGATGTAACCAATTTATCACATGCCAACTGCCAGGTATTTAGTGTGTGGTCATAACTTTTGTACCTTGTTGGTCAGTTGAATTGTGCAGCTCCACAACCATCTGGGTTGAGCTCTGGTTCTCCCTGATGGTCAAGAAAATATTTCTTATGTAACAACCCTTGAATGACCACAATTCTGCAATTTATTTATTAAAATTGCTAGCAATGCAAAACAGGAACACAAAACTATCTCTGTCTTAGTAACAACAGCTGGAATTAAAGTCTTGCATCTGTTAAGTAAAAACAGTGCTATCCTTAAACAGTACAACAATGTGAAACATTAGCCATGTTTACGGTTATCTTCACTGACCACCCGGAAAGTCAGACATTTTTAAGTCACTTCAGATGAAAAAAAAAAAACAACAAAAATATAAATGGGCACACAGTAAACAGGATAGTTAGATGCCCATATCAACATTATTCCTTGTCTGTGATTTTGGGGTGAGTGTTGTCGAGGCACTTGATGTCCTCCAGCATTTCCTGCGCTGTCTGTCTGAGGGCCGAGTGGCGGCTCAAAGCCAACTGATGGATTCTCTCCACTGGAAGGGAACACTGGGTCTCTGGGCTGATTTGAGTCAATAAGTCGCCTTCCACTAGAAGAGGCTGGAGCAGTCGAAGGGCCTGCAGACAAACCTCAGAGTCCTGGTCTGTTGATGATAATAAAACAATAATGATACTCATGAGTGACCGTTAAAGGGGATATGTAAAAGCCTCTTAGTGACGAGAAAGTGAGAACATTCTTCTCAAAGATTTTGTGTTTTCAGGATAGTGGAGGAAAGTCTGGTCTAGCACGTGGCTCCAAAATCTGAACTTGGTTAAAATCTGCCTAATATGAATGTCTTATGAAACAATTCACATAATTTGAACACTTAAAGCATTAAGTGATTTTTAAACCCTATGGATGGAGCAGGTTCTCCAGGAAGAACCACACCCATTAGAACAGAAATTATGATTAGTCAGGATAGTGCGCCAGCTGCACTGGCACCTCCCTATAAGCAGACAAGTGGAGGCAAAAAAACATGCTAGCAAAGTAAATATACACACCCCAAAAGCACGAGAGCCACTATATAGAACACCTTACTAAATTCCAAGAATACAGTAAACATTCCAAACAAATAATCACAAAATGCATCAATTCAATCCATTTAGGCATGTAGAGCTGGTCAAGGCAACTTGTTGAAGTGTAAACCAGGCATCAGAATGGGTAATAAAGGCGATCTGAGTGACTCTGAACATGGCACGGTTGTTGGTGCCAGACGGGCTGGTGTGAGTATTTCAGAAGCTACTGATCGACTGGGATTTTCACACCCAACCTCAGAATTACAGAAAATGGTCTGCAAAAAGAGAAAATATCCAGTAAACGACAGTCGTGTGGATGAAAATGCCTTGTTTATGTGAGAGATCAGAGGAGACTGGGCAGACTGGTTCGAGATGATGGAAAGGCAACAATAACTAAAACAACCACTCTATATCTAAGGACTATAGAATACCATCTACATGCTACAATTAGGAATTAAGGCAGTTCTGAAAGCAACAGAGTTGACATTCTGCATTCCTTGGTTGTAACGACTGGTTATTTGAGTTACTGTTGCCTGTAAATCATCTTGAACTAGTCTACTAATTACCCTCTAAATTCTCACATCAACAAAGTATTTTTGTCCGGACCACTACTGCTCACTGGAAGTTTCTATTACTCTGACCAGTCTATGTAAAAACCCCAGGGAAATCCCAGTAGATCAGCAGTTTCTGAAATACTCAGACCGGCTCGTCTGACACCAACAACCATCCTATGTTTAAAGTAACTTAAATTACTTTTCTTCCATCTGATATGTTTTACAGAGCATCCTGGAGAATCTTCAAGAGTTTTTCTAGAGACTTTTACTTTCACACTTGGTTCTTTTTTTTCAGCAAAAACCCAGAAGCCTTGATTATATTTTATGAAAACATGTCAATTATGTAGCACTTCAGTTGGACAATGAATGGGGAAATTAGGGAAGTTGTAGGCTTGTGGATAAAGAACCAGCCTTGCGACTAGGAAGGTCCCTGGATAGATTAACAGTAGAGCTAAGTCAAATATGGCTGAAGTGCTCTTGGGCAAGTTGCTCCCTGGGTGCAGTGGAGTCTGCTCACCACTCTGTGTGCTCACCTGTGCTCACTTCATGTGTTTTACTGCTGAGGACTGATTCCGCTGTGTGCAAACATTTACACTTTCAATGTAAAAATGCAGATTTCATCTAAATAAATCTCTTTAACTAAAAAGAATAGGATGCATAAGACATTTGCATATTATTGTAGTAGTAAATAACAAAAAACATCTCTAATAGGAAGAAAAACAGAGAGAAAGACTTGTGAGCATTGCTGGTGAGAAGATTATACATGGTGCTAAACGTATTACCATGACAGAAAGAAAGGGAGAGGGGGGGAGAGAGGGGGGAAAGTGTGGGAGCAGTTCTTAATCCTCCCTGCCACATTACAGTTGGCATGACGTCAAAGATGAGATCAGATCAGGTCTGAAGACTCAGGAGGCCTTTCTCAACTGCACTCACTCAAGACGCGCTAGTCACAGATGCAAATCCACACACACACACACACCTTCAAGGAGAGTGCATATAAGTGGCAGGAGCGCAGGACTCTCGCTAATGTACGTCAATCCATTTACGCTGAGGCTGACGTTGTATAAAGCCATCAGCATCAGCCTGCGTGCATGAACACACACACAGACACACACACAGACACACACACAGACACACACACAGACACACACACATGCACACGCACTTAGTTCAGCATGAATGTAACAACTGGACATTAAAGCAAAGTCACATTCACTGAACAATCACTGGGTTAAGAACACCTGGCAGGCGGTAAGTGATCAGTGATAAAGTGCCCAAATGGGGGTTGCAAAACAATCAGCTGTCATACAAGGTGCTGATTTGTCCACTGCACAGAAGAAGACAACATTTAACAGAAACACAGAAACTTGAGTCACTTTGACTGCAAATTGATAGTTGGAGCCCAAATATGGGGTGCCAGTGTTTCAACAACAGCTACACTTGTCTAAACCAAGAGAGAAGGAAACATTCAGCACAGTGTAGCTAGCCACTTATATTTGATTAGATGCAAACGTCGAACTTGCAGATATGCTGCAGCGGGCATGGTTCGACTTGTATATAGATGCCCTTCGTCTATTCTCTGTTGCTGTAGTTAAACGAGAAAGTGGCCCAAACCCATTATTAGCCATGTGTCCATAACCAAGATTGTTCAGTGTATTAGGTTTGTTTCGAAACTGAAATTTCTGTGTGAACAGATAAAAAGAATACACGTGTGCCTTTTTTATTAGGAACACCAATACATCTACAGGTATTGTAGCTAGACAATGAAACTGAAACACCTGGTTTTAGACCACAATAATTTATTATTAAGGTGTAAGGCCTCCTTTTAAATAATAATAATTGATACTTTATTGATCCCCGTAGGGAAATTCTTTCTCTGCATTTAACCCATCCAGGGCTG
>JAOUQV010000022.1:2352343-2365103 GCA_028565295.1 Aspidoras spilotus | reverse complement strand
TTATGCCAAAACTGTTAGCTTCATAATTTAAACGTTTACTTTGTCAATTAGGGTTGGCACAGAGGATGGTGCAGTGGTAAGAGCCCCAGGTTGATTTCCAGGTAGGGCTGTCTGGGTCGTTTCGGTGTGGACCTTGCATTTTCTCTCTGTTTCAGTATGGTTTTCCTCTGGGTGTTCCGTTTTGCTTCAACAGACTCTGTCTTTGGAATGCAGGAGAAATCTGGAGAAAATGTCATATCCACACAGAAATGTCCTAGGTTGCCCTACCGGGGGGTACTTCTTTCTGTGAGGTGACAGCACATTATAAGTGTTCGTGAAAGGGCTTCTTCTTCTTTGGGGTTAAGCAATAGCCGTTATTATTGCATTGTTGCCAAATTCTGGTTTTATTAGACCTTTAAATCTTTTTCATGTTTTTAAGCGTCTTTCAATACATTCTTATTTATATACCCACTTAATACTAGTCAGGGTCACGGAGAACCTGGTTCCCAGTTCGGCAGCACACAGCATAATGCAGCAAGAACCATAGACCGAGCACTACTCCATTGTAGGACGAGGGCAATTTAGAGACACCAATTAGGCTAAGTCGTTTTTTATTACACTGGAGCTCCCAGAGAGAACCCACCCAGACACGAGGAGAACATCACATTTGGCAAGAAAAAATATTCTTCCATATTTGCCAATACACATATGTGGGGACTCATGTAGACCCATGCTTACTGCTGCAGTTCAGTCAGTTCCACTTGCTATTTAGATGCACAATTTTTCGGCAGCTGCGTGACTTTTAATGTGAACCAATCATGGTTCCTTGGAACATCTGTGATACAGGAACAGCCCACAAGTGCAGCTGTTACACATCTGGTCAATGTTACCTTTTGCTGTGTAGTGGACATGCCACCTGCCAGGTGTTTCTAATCCTGATCCTTCAATGTATATTTAAACATTGCCTCTCCGTGGCCATGCGGTGGCGTAATGTCCGTCTTGCTATAGGGCTATATTGTTATTGGTAATGTGGAGAAATAGAGCAGCATATTGTTTAAAATAAGTTTCGGATATGGCTAACACGTGCTGGATTATGAGTAGCGAGAGGCTTTCATATTAATAACACGTCATATGTTTCGAATGAATCCCAGAGCGCGGAAAGCGGAGCTGTAGTCTACGCTTCGGATAGATTTAGTGTACTTGCATCCGAAGTTCTCCGATGTTGACATATAAATAAACGCGCCAAAGGAAGCTCGCGGACACGGACACCCCCGCGTGAGTAAAAATAGGCGTCATGAGCTCTTGTTTACGAGACAGTAAAGCGCTCTGAGGGGGCAATTAGAACCGTGTTTAATTGTACTTTATTATGAAGTAATGCCAAAAACTGTGATTTGGGTAAAAAAAATGCATTTGATAGTAAATATTTTAGCTATTTTTTTTTAAAACTGCGCGTATCTAATCTGACGGAGAAATGCGTCACACCGTGTACAGTACAACGCGTCATCTTCGCAGTGTATTCAAATCAAACCCGGAGGAGGGAACGGTTTGCGCGCGGGGGATTCGCTGGTGAGTCTTACGCTGTATGGATAACCAGGACGTCAATCTTCCTGAGTTGACCAATGACTCAAACGTGCGGCTGGGCTCTTTAGGATTGGCAGGCACGCCCCTTGACGGTTGCACCGCCTTATATGACTGTGTGTTTTCCTCGCTGACCAAAAGCTGAAGATGTGTGTAAACGTCACACGTTTGTTTTTCTCTTTTAGAATTCAGTCATTCTGTATTCGCGTATTCGTGTTTGTGACGAACCCGAGTTGCTGGTTTTAAAATCAATAGCGCTGGTGTTTTAGTTTGGAGTTTAAGTTCTTTTATACACATATATATATTTTTTTGTAGTTTTTGTTTTTGAGAAAGCTTTTAAAAGTGACTGGGAAAATTTCTACACGATGACGAGTTCACCTCAAACGGGAGGAACCTCGTTATCAGATATCAACATGCATTCGGATAACGTGAGGAGAAGTGGATACCTTAAAAAACAGAAGCACGGACACCGGAGATTTTTTGTTTTGAAAGCGCAAAGAGACTGCTTGCCAGCCCGGTTGGAATATTATGAGAGCGAGAAGAAATGGAAAAACAAATCAGCTGCGAAAAGAGTAATCTCTCTTGACTCGTGTCTGAGCATAAACAAGCGCGCAGACGCCAAACACAAGTACTTGATCGCTCTCTATACCAAGGATGAATATTTCTCCGTAGCCGCTGAAGACGAAATCGAGCAGGAAAGTTGGTACAGAGATCTCGCCGATTTAATGAATAAGGGAAAATCGTGTGACAGAGCCGTGACCAACTCGGCGTCCTCATTAATGGGCTTCGACGAGGGTAATTACGGTATGATTACGCCAGTGAACGCTGCTTACAAAGAGGTATGGCAAGTGAATTTGAAATCTAAAGGACTTGGACAATCTAGAAACATCACTGGAGTTTTCAGGTTGTGTTTATCAAGTCGCTCAATCAGCTTTGTGAAACTTAACACTGAAGTTCCATCTGTCAGCCTGCAGCTGATGAACATAAGGCGATGTGGTCATTCTGACAGCTTTTTCTTCATTGAGGTGGGCAGATCTGCGTCTACTGGACCCGGCGAGCTTTGGATGCAGGCAGATGACTCTGTTGTGGCACAAAACATACACGAAACCATTTTAGAGGCTATGAAAGCGTTGAAAGAGTCAACAGAGTTCAGACCACGCAGCAAAAGCCAGTCTTCAGGCTCCAATCCTATATCTGTACCCACCCGGCGGAACCTGAACAATTTGCCTCCCAGTCAGACAGGGTTGATACGGAGGTCAAGGACAGACAGTGCGGCAGCCACGTCGCCTGTTAACAAATTTGCTTCCTGTCGGATTCGCACAGCCAGTGAGGGTGAAGGCACCATGGCAAGGCCAATTTCCACATCAGTATCAGAAAACGGAAGCCCCACTGTCCGGAAACACATGAGCAGGTCGTATACTGTTTCTGTGGGATACCGTTCATCGGAAACATTGCTGCAAAATCACAACCGATCCATGTCTATGTTTGTGCCGGTATCACATTCACCTCCGTCTCCCATAAACCCACTGAGACTTTCCTGTACTAGCATAAATAGCTCTATAATGGCTCAAAAATATTCAAGTTGCAGTGGCTCAGTCTCAGGGTCACCTATTGACCCTGACACTGGCTTCCTGTCTTGTGATGATTATGGGTCCAGCCCAGGGGATGCAAAATTCAGTGCATCCAATCGGAGTAATACACCTTCATCTTTTTCTGGGACACCCCCTTTGCGTGAAAGTGCAGATCTCCATGGTTACATGATGATGGACAGTCCATCCAGCCACTCATTGAATAAGAGCCGAGCATCCAGCAAAGAGAAGCTGGATCTAGAGAAGTTATACAGGAAGAGAACATATTCACTTACAGCACCTCAACAACATCGGACCTCTTCTCAGCAGTCATCAGCCTCACTTGATGAATATATGTTGATGAGTGCGGTGTATGCTAATGGCCAGTCTGAGCAGAGTATGCACACAGTTTTTCCAAGGGTTTCATATCCTGAAGATTATGGGGACCTCGAAATTGACTCAAGCAGGAGTTCTATCAGCAATCAAGGTGATGATGGCTACATGCCCATGACACCAGGTGTGGTACTACAAGGTAGCAAAAATGACCACTACTTGCCCATGAGCCCCATGTGTGTCTCGGCCCCCAAGCAGATCATCAATCCCAGGTCCCACCCTCAGGCCACAGGTAGGCGAGGCACAACCAATTCTCCCAGCATTGGTTCCCTAGAAGACAGTGGTTACATGAGAATGTGGTCTGGGTCCAAATCCTCATTAGAGAGCACCGATGTGAGAGTTGCAAATGGAGAATATATGAATATGTCACCTATTGACTCACATGTTTCAGCAACTCCTCCAGATTATTCCCCTGGAGGCTGTTTGCCTGCAAACAGACCTTCTTTCTTGCAAAATTCTTACAAACATGAAGGTCTTAAGGGAGAGGAAGACCAGTATGTTTTAATGTGTCCTCAGGGGCAAAAACAAGGAGAAAAGACAAACTGCAATGCAATGTCTGTGGCAGATACTGGGCTATCTCTGCCCAACCCCTCCACACTTTTGCCATTTAGGCATAATAGGAATGACGGATTGATGCACAGTGTACGAGGTGGCAGACAAAGCAGATTAGCACTGGATACTCTAAAGATGCTCCCAAGTATGAATGAACATCCCCCAACCGGTGAGCCAAAAAGCCCAGGGGAATATATAAACATAGAGTTTAGTGACACTGCACGGCTCTCCTTGCCCTCAGGATCAGAGGAAAACCAAGGTTCACTCTGTGACTACATGAATCTTGATCTGAATTCACATTCCCCGGAATCAGGAAAATCCCCTGCTAATTCCATACATGAAATCCCTAAGCTCACCCACTGTGCTTGCACACTTGAAGAGGGAAAATATGCTTCTGACGAGCAGAACTGTTCATCTTGCACCAGGCAAGATGATTATGCTGGAAGGAAATTTGACAGTGCACCCATGCCCCCAAATAGTCAAACTGATATGAGTGGTCCCACTAACAGGGTAAGGCAGCTTACTCTGAGTGACAAGACCATGCCAGGTATAGGAGCATTCCCCTTACCCAACTCCTCCATTGTTAACCCTGACGGAGAGACAAAAGTGATCCGAGCTGACCCACGTGGCAGAAGGCGGCATAGCTCAGAGACATTCTCGTCCACCACTACTGTAACACCAGTCTTTCCTTCTTTTGCTCACAAGGCTAGTTGGCATAGTTCTGCCTCTGTTGAGAACGTCTTGGTCCGGAGCGGCGAGGGGTCCGATGAGGAATGTGGTAGCCCTATGTGCAAGGACCCTTCTGCTGGGCTCCAGCATGGTCTGAGTTACATCGCCTTAAACCTTATGGAAAATACCGAATTTGGGAACTGTGAAAACATGATGGCGTTCAAGACTATCAGTTACTGCAAAGGTGGACTAAATGGTTTACACAACAGTCCATATGTTTCTCTGGGATTCAAGGAGACAGTGACCGCTGTAAAAGGTAAGTTCTTGCGACTTATTCTTTGAGTCATACCGGAAGATTAGGCATACTGAGGGGTAGGGGTCTAATGGCAACAGGATATTACGTGTATGGCTGCTTCAACATTGAAATAAACAGTGCATCCGAGAGCATTAATTCACGCTTGGTGCTATGTGATGTTCATAGGAACATTTGGACTACGAGAGTGTTGTTATTGCCTGAAAGAATGTGTTTTTTTCACTCAAGAGGAATTCCCTGGAATTTCAGACGTGCTGAACGTGACGAGGTGCAGAGGCTGCGTGCAGCTGGTAAACAAACTGAGCACCATTGCAGCGGGTCAGGGCTCTCTCACTATTAAAGTAAGAGAAAAGGAATACCAAGAATTCAAACGCGCAGCGCGGTTTAGTTGGTTTAGGGTGATGATCAATTGTTTGCACTGGCCGATAATGGGAACATGAGCTGGTTGTTTTTGAAGCTCGAGCACGATGCGTCCCGGGTTACATACTTTCTCAATAGGGTTTGAATTTTTCAAGAAAATGCTTCCTGTTGTACTTTATCGTGCCGCCCGGAATGTACCGTGTGTTAACGCCTAACGTGACTTGAAACGAGCCCTGCTAATGTGCCTAATTGTGTGTGTGTGTGTGTGTGTGTGTGTGTGCGCGCTGAAGAAATAGTCTGCGATGACTAATGCAAGTACCTGGGGCCTTTTAGCAAGCATTCTCTTTTTGCATGTGACTCAACACAAAGCTCGGCATGTTGTTCACCATTGCACGTACTTCAAATTGTTTCCATCCCTCTCACTCTTCATAGTAGTATAACCCCCCCCATGTCCAATTGCAGCTGGGCACTGAACCGTAAAGGTAAGTGTTTGGTGCTGTACGATGAATTAAACTCTCCAGCACTTGTTAGAAATTGCACATAACACTGAAAAGTTGAAAGGGAAAGAGTAGTAATTAAATAATAATTTAATAATTACACTTAATTGGTAAATATTTGATGAAAACAGCCTTGATGAACCTTTTTTATGAGTTATGGAGGCCATGTTTGTGTGCCTCGTCATTTTGATTAATGCATTTCACTGATTTATAAATAGGAAAACAATGCTTGATGACAACAGCAATGGAAGTGGCGCATGCTATTAACTGCATGGGTGTTTACCAAGTGTTGTTATTTTTTTAACGCTTTTCAGATAAAGTATAGATTAGAAGGACAAAGTGCCTTATAAATGGAAGGTAACTGATCTTTTAAAGCCCACAAGCACAACACAACACAACAGAACACAGCTGGAGAAAGTCTTGATGTAATAGTGGTTCAGTGAATAGTGAGTGTTGGCTCAGTGGGTACTGCTGTAGCCTCACAGCAAGAAGGACCTGGACTGGACTACTTAGGAAACTTCTGTGTGGAGTTTTCATGCGCTCCCTGTGTTTGCGCCAGTCTTCTCCAGGTCATCCGGTTTCCTTGTGCATTCCGAAGACATGCATGCTAGGTAATTGGTGTCTCTAAAGTGGCCTTTAGTGCGTGTACGTGTGCCTTATGATGGAGGGGCACCATCTCTAGGGTTGTTCTTTCCCTTAAGCCCAAAGCTGGCATCAGCCTGCCCGCCATCCATCACCAATTAAGCGGAAGAAAATGAAAGAATGAATGAAGAGTGAGTGATGTTTTTATACGGCATGCTTTTTATTCGTGGTCTTTTATACACATTTAGTGAAAGTGATCTATTTGCCACTATGTTTGCACACTGTGGAATTGGTCCTCTGCTTTTAACCCAACCGTGCAGTGAAACACATATATATATATACACACACATGGAGTGAGCTAACATGTCCAGACTAGGGAGACTAGGTTCTTTCACCGCTAGTCTACGACTGTCCCAAATTGATTGATTGAAATCCTCTAGTTCAGTGTCATTTGATGGGATGCATGAACCTATGAGGGTTTCCATGCAAAGTTAGTGTTTAACTTGCTGTGCTTTATTTAAGGAAAGTAGACAAATATTATAAAGTCCTTAAAGAAGAATTTCATGTTCTTAATTGACATTTGTCCACTTTTCTTAACTCCCTTTTACAACTTTAGTTTAAACATGTTTTTAAATTAGAAATTTCCCTTAAACATTTTACCCTTCATTAGGCTGTTTTTGCAAATGGCTTGTTGCATGGTCAGTCCTGATAAAGTAAAAGAAGAAATCATAGAACAGACTCTTCGTCTTCCTCTATTTTTCAGAACTCTTGTGCCTCTCTTTGTGTGTGTGAGACGGGCAGATGGCCAGGCAGGAAGAAATGTGTGTGTCTTAAGTGCACCTGCTATTCCACTTACTTTGTCCGCTTATCAGGCCTGGCAGCAGTAAAGACAATACGCTAATGACGGCACACCATCTGCTTCGGCCCCGGGACAGGCAGTAGTGTCCTTTAGAGAAACAGAGAGATGGGTTTTAGACAGAGGGAATGATGATAATTGTAATAAACAGAAATCTCTAGGAAAAAGTTTAACATGCTAAAATTAAATGTCATAAGGTTATTTTTAAGAGAAACTCATAATATAGTGTGCTTGGTATTGCAGACATGCAAGCACACAGACAAGTAGCCACTGGATCTATTTTGTTGAAGCTGGTCAGGTTTCAGTATTGCACTCACCCCTGTGCACATGCTCAGTAAAGCAGCACCATCCCTTCTTTTATAATCTCCCTCGCTAAGACCTGTCTGCCTCAATCCATGGCACGAAGCCCGTCCTGACCTGTTGTTTTCTTTCTATTTCCCTCCTACAGATTTTCCTCTTTCTTGCTCTCTGTCTCTCACTCTTTTACTCATGCGAGTCACCCTTCACCCTCCCTTTCACTTGTTTACTTCTTCATGCCATTCATTTCCATTAGCACTGTTACGCTGTACGACTGATCGACACTTCAGAAGAGACGGCATGATTGATGGCTAATTTCCAGTGTTCTTCTTTAGATTAGATATGCAGGAATGTTTGGTGAGCTTCCCCTTTCATCCTGAGCCTTGCTTTCTTGATGCTAAGATGAGACTTACGAACACCACCTTTAACCCAGACAGGCAAATGGTTATCTAATATGCATTCACTGATTCAGTCACATTGACCATACCATGCAAAGCCTCTGTGGCTAAACTAGGCCTGGATGTTCCCAGCTAAGAAAACCACAGCAACGCCAACAACATTACTCACTTTTATCCTGGGACAAGAAAAGGAGATTACGCTTGAGGTACAGCGAGAGGATTAGACATTGTTCAGCAGCTTGCAGTGAGGTGAATAAAAGGTGTTTACATACAGATACACTCCTGCAGGACCAAAACAAACTTGACCTCAAATAGACCTCACGCTGTACTGTGGCGAGTACACTTTACACTGATTTGTATTATTATACTCTGAACGTTCACTCGATTAGAAACACATGGCACAAGGCATTATTATAGCTATAAGAGCCCTTAATTTGTGGTCACATCAAAATCAATCATATATAAGTGCTGACATGTCCATTGAAGAAGGCAGAAGGCAACATTTACCAGCATGGTATAAATGGAGCGACTTTGACTATGGACAGACAGTTTGAGCCTGAAGATGTGGTGCCAGTGTTTTAGCAACAGCTGCACTTGTGGGCATGATATCACAGGTGTACCGAAAATGCAGGAACACTCGGCAGCCGGCCATGTGAGGTTGATGAGAGAGGTGAACGTCAAACTTGTAGAGCTGCTGCAGGGGACTTTGTTTCCTGACGTCTTTATGCTAGCATTAATCACGAGCCCGTGTATTTTATATTTAATTTTAAACATCTAGATCCTTCCTAAAGCACCAGATGTTGTTTTGCTCCACAGCTGAATTTTGTTCAAGGTTTAAATGAAGGGACTACAATTACAAGGTATTAATTTGCTCTTTACCTGACCGTCTTTTATCCAAATGCACCGATCACATTTAAAAATATACCTTGGTTCATATACGTGGAGATCATTTGATATGACGACATTAAAAAAACGTAGAAGGCAAAAAGAAAATCATACCACGTGCATAAAATAAGCCCATATTTACCCATGAGTGCATGCTTTTGCCTTGGGTTTTGCCTTGTTGTCCCCAGACAAAATTAAAAGTTATCTTGACGTGTTCGTTTTTTTGTGAGCTGCTCAGTATTTACCAGCAAGAACTAAGTGAGTAAGAGCGCACATGTAGAGGAATCACAACATATAATGACCAGACTAATGTTGATCCCATAATTATTACTGTGCCGTTCAATCTCTATAGTTTTTCAGCAAGTTATATATTTTTTTCAAATGATGATTATGATAAGCATTTGAATGGTGTGCTTTGTGTACTTAGGGTAATTAAAGCTAGTGGGAGGTGAATAGCTTGTCGAAAAGACAAAAGTGTAGCTGGGTAGGTTGGGTGGGGGAGGAGAAAGGTAATCTTACGGATAACCTAGTCATTATAGAGGAATTGCTATACAACACTTTCTTTGAAGTGTCCATAATGGTGCCTTTATACTACGTATTTGGCGATGAACTTTGCTCTGGGAAAATAGGTTTATATAAGATAGCACATATTTCCTAATTGTTACCTAGGTATTCTCTTAAAAATGTGTCTTTACTGTAAAAAAAAAAAATCTCTCGGCGGGTTTTGCAATGGAGAATGCTTGTCCCCAAGGTGCTTGTCCCAGCCTTTATGGCTCTCCAGCCACTTTATAGTAAACAGTATCACAATAGATTGCGCCTGGGCTGCTGTGTGAGGACATATAAAGTAAAGCAGCCTCCAAAACATGCTGCATCAGCCTGTTATGATGGTCAAAGTCTTGACTAGATGCAGAAAAAGACCAAGGTAATGAAGAATAGGTGTAAACAATCCTGGTATAAAGGGACAAGAGTAAGTAAATAAGCGATTGTAAAAACAGAAAGAAAAAGGTCAAAGCTCACAGAGGACAGCGGATAATTAATGATTTACTGATGATTACATTTCTGTAACACTCGGATGCGTTTGTGCACCTTCTGGTCTATTCCCTTCAGTAAACATAAGTGCTATTGGCTAATAATTATAACCTCCTGTAGTACTGATTTAACTAGATAGCCCGTAACATTACTGTTTCTTTTTTTTGCAATTTTTGAATGAGCTTCTGCAACAAAAAAAAATATTATTCTCAATTACTATATTCACTGATTATAATTCCAGTGGGGATATAGAATTGCACTGGGATTAGTCCATCTATGGTAAACAGGTTGGCATGAGCACCCTGACTGCTTTACCCCATCATCATCATCCCCCATTTAAAATTGTGATTTAAATGTGACTGTGCATGAAGAGTTCATCCCCGTCATACACCATATGCTCGTAAGAGAATTCAGCTGAAGGTTTACTGAAGAGATTTTGGGGCCTTGTCTTTTGTCAGGAGGGGCAAGCGTAGTCATATGTAGTGTAACTCATGCTCATTATTGCGTGCACTGCAGCTCAACTCAGCTTTTTTTTCCCTTTTTCTCTCCTTTAGATTAATCCACGTTGTGGTAGCGGGTGTCCGTGACCAGATGCGATGGCAGCCACTGCAGCTAAACTCTGCTGTGGTGCATGAACTTTGACCTCTGACCCTCACGCTGCGTTCCTGATGGACAAAATGTCGATCCTTTCCGGACTAAACATTTAAAATATGGCCACCTTTGCAAGCATGGAAACCACGGTCTGCTGCGTCCTTCAGGAAACTCTAACTGCTGCTCTGTAGGTGACCATGGTCACACAATCGTGCTTGTGAACGTCGTGTAGATTATTTTCATTGGTATCGTTTTGATCATATGTGGTTGGCCCTGGAGGATTGACGCGAATGCAGCCACATTTTATCTTTCGTACACTGCAAAAAATAATACCCCACTACTATTTACTCACCATAGACACAACCCTTACTATAGGTACATGTTTAATAAATGATTTATTTATTTCTGCTGTATTACCAACATATACCGATTAGAATCCCCCAGGAGACCGCTACATGTCCTACCTCAGGAAGAAAGTCTGTTGTGGGTTTTCCAAATTGAGATATAATGCACATATATGCTTTTCTTTTTCATTTATCATTACCAATCCAAGCCTTACAGTTCGAGTGATATATATAACATGTCGGAATATATAAATATATAAATTAGGACCTATATAACGAGAGATCTAGAAAGCGTAAATTATATTTAAGATATTTTTATAGATGCTTATTTAATCTCGCCTTGACCGAGATTTAGATATAAAAATTTGCCACTTGTATTGAAATTTGGAAATATGCAAGTTAACCCACTAAATCATGTGGTTGTTGCACATAAATAACACTTGCCTCGATAAAGATTAAAAACAGGAATAAGTGTTATTTTTTATGACCGGTTTCACACACACACATACATACATACGTACGTACATACAGGATGTGTGTGCACATGTATCAGTGAGTGTGTATATGATATATAGTTTGGTAAATGTATCGCTTTTTGAGCACTGCCACACTGTATACCTCCATTTTTCTGATTCCTGTCACTGTAATGATGGTAGTGATGGGGAACATGGTTACATTTAATTGATTAACAAATCTGGGCAGTGAAGTATGTGGTGTGTTTAGAAGGTCCCAGGTCCTTTCACAGTGGGTTGACAGCTGACACTGTGACGGCAAACAGCTTCAGATTGTAATAGGTGACACTTTGGAATGTAGTGCATGCACTTCATTTAAGACGTGTTAGATAAAGAACTAAACCAAAAAAATAAATAAAAAATAAGCGTTGTTTTGCGTGCTTCTCAACCCCCGTACAGATGTGCACACAAAAGACAAATATTGCAAGACCCCATCTGTCTGGTTATGAGCTAACCTGTAAAACAAAATGATATGATGTCTGATAATTTGCACAGGTGATTTTCTTATCCAGGTAAAAATATATATATATATATATATATATATGAGTTCACAAGAGAGAGGCAAAAAGGCACTTTATTACGTAATCATATAAAAGTAAAGCAGGGCAAATCCTGACTTTTCACCCTGTTAATATGCAATATTTATTCATAAACAAAGCAGAATTCGTTTACACAAAGGAACCAAATGTGTAAAGATTTTACACCGAGAGCGACTACATGCTGTTTGTATATTTCTTTCTGCCAACTTTAGACTTAACATGCAACAGTATTCCTGGACTACAACACATACTGTATAATTCATTATTAATCAAACTTGCTGTGTCTTCCACTGTCAATATGTCCATATCATATTTGTTGTGAGGTTTTTATGCTAATAAATCATCATTTAAATTATACGTCGGTAGAATATCTATTTTATTCGTGCCGAGAGGGTAGGCACATGCAATAACGAAATAAATATTATCATTTAACTCAAGTATATTTGCGTCCCTTCATTTCCTCTGTTGAACTTCCTTAAACTCTTTCACCCAATTGAAAACTACTCATTCAAAGTAACGTAATGTACAGGGGTTAGACAATGAAACTGAAACACCTGTGTGGGAGGCTTCATGGCTTAATTGGACAAGCCTGGTGGTCAATCTTCATGCACCGGTAAGAGCAGAGTGTAAAGGTTCAATTATCAGGGTAAGAGCACAGTTTTGTTTAAAATATTGCAATGCATACAACATTATGGGTGACATACCAGAGTTCAAAAGAGGACAAATTGTTGGTGCACGTCCTGCTGGCGCATCTTTGACCAAGACAGCAAGTCTTTGTGATGTATCAAGAGCCACTTTGGGGTGTTTCGGAGGAGCAA
>JAOUQV010000022.1:2063685-2075039 GCA_028565295.1 Aspidoras spilotus | reverse complement strand
TGTTACATTCCTTGTATCAAGCCACTCATGACCAAGAGACAATGCCAGAAGCGTCTCACTTGGGCCAAGGAGAAAAAGATTGCTCATTGGTCCAATGTGTTGTTTTTTCAGATGAAAGTAAATTTTGCATTTTATTTAAGAATCAAGGTCCCAGCGTCTGGAGGAAGAGTGGAGAGGAACACAATCCAAGCTGTTGAGGTCTAGTGTAAAGTTTCCACAATCAGTGATGGTTTAGGAAGTCATGTCATCTGCTGGTGTAGGTACACTGTGTTATATCAAGACCAAAGTCAGTGCAGCCATTTACCTGGAAATTTTAAAGCACTCCATGCTTCCTTTTGCTGAAATTTTATTGTCCAGCAGAAGTTGACACATGTCCACACTGACAAAAGTACCAAAACCTGGTTTAATAACCACAGTATCAGTCTGCTTGATTGGCCAGCAAATTCAACTGACCTAAACCCCATAGAGTATTGTCAAAAGGAAGATAAGAGGCACCAGAGCCAACAATGCAGACAAACTGAAAGCTGCTATTAAAGCAACCTGGGCTTTCATAACACCTCAGCAGTGCCAAAGGCAGATCACCTCCATGCCATGCCACACTGATGCAGCAATTCATGCAAAAGAAGCCCAGACCAAGTATTGAATGCATTTACTGTACACACTTTTCAGTAGGACATCATATCTGCATTAAAATTTTATTTTTTTCAGTTAGTCTTATATAATATTTTAATATTCTGAGATAATGATGTTGGGATTTTCATTGTCTGTAATCAACAATCATCAACATTAACAGAAATAAACACTAGAAATAGATCACTGTGTTTATAATGAATCTATATAATATACGCATTTCACAGATATTATCTATATCAAATGTAATACATATTACACATACTGCCATGGACCCCCGAACCTTTTGACTGCTGGTTGCCTCTACCCATCCCAAACGCAAATAGACTCCTGAATTTTGGGCATGGACACCACCTCACACAAACACACAATCCCCCGTTCCCATTTCCAAAATGCGGGTGAAAGAGGCCAAATCCCCTACTTATCATACCAAAAGATTTAAGCTCTTGCTCTAAAAAACGACTCAAGCGACCATCTTCACACAACAACAGCCCGGCGTTCATGAGAACAAATGCAGGCACAATAGCGCGGTCACTCCGCTTTTCTCCCGCGCCTTTTAACAAATGCTAATAAGCGCTCAGTGAGATGCGATTTTCTCAACTCTCCCTAATTCCACTATTGTTCAGCTCGCGTGCAGGCAGCTAGACTGACACGCAGGTCACGTGAGAGTCCACTGCTAATTCGTATTTTATTTCTAAATAAAAAGGGTTTAGAATAGAATTTTAATGAATTGTCAGAAGGGTATGCCAGCCTGAATAGACTTTGCACCACAGTCTGTTAGGTGCAGTACTGAGCATCTCATTGAGGGATACTGATCTAATCCTCGTGATGGTAAGTCAGAAGGATAGTAATGTAAAGCGGGAAGGGGGAAATAATACCTTATTTGGACACGTCTCTCACTGAAACGGCTTACTTTTTGTTGAATTACAGCTGACAGACTTCAGGAACAGTTTCTACAGGGTGTCTAACGTCTGCAATCCTCCATAAACACCCATGTGCACTAAAGCAACTCCTACAATTCACCGCACTTTAATGCTCAACGCCTCTCAAGTCACTCAGTTTATCCAAAGCTGATCCAATGATTCCTTCAGCTGTGCTATGAACTTGTAAACACCTTATATGAGAGCCAAGTGTGACCCCGAATTATCAGTAATAATGCCACCAGCCAGGTGTTCCTAATCCAGTGATAGTTCAGTTTATGCATTTACATTTTTTTAGGATTTTAAATTCACTATTTGATAAACGTGCATACAAATCAGTCAAAAGAGACAAGCTATAGGGCCAGTGGTTAAAGGTTCGGGGTAAATGATCAGAAGGTTGGTGGTTTAAGTCCCACAGGCTCCCACTGTTGAGTCCTTGAGCAAGGCCCTTAAACCTACTCCAGGGGGACCTTACTGCAGCTGCCCCTGCAATAAAAAGCATTTCTCACATCATTTTTTTTCATATTTTGTTTTTTTTTTTGTTTTTGTTTTTTGCCACCAGGGGTCGCCACAGCTAGTCACTCGCATTGTCGATCTGGCATGTTTTACGTAGGATTTTTGCTGTTGCTAATCATGGTGGAAAAGGTTACAAAATTAAAATTATTTATAGTCTGGATTCCACCAGTCCAAAGATTACACCACGAGTAAGGCATAAGCTATAATATTCCACAAGGTCTCAAAAACATAAACGGTACAACCTTGCTTGTATAACTGATTAACCTTGAGTCAAGCACAGCTTTTACATTTGCCATTGGTCAACGATTATATATTACGATTAAATCGTGACCCCTGGAGGCAGGAAAAGGCTAAAAGACGAAATGAATGAATGAACGAATGAATGATTATTCGTTGGTTAGGGTGGACTATGTGTTTACATGAATGAAGCTTTACAGCTAGACTTTAACCCTTATCCATAAGCATCATGCAGCTTGCACTGCTAGTGAAAGCCAGGTGTGTTAGAAAACCGGGATTTGACTGCCTGGGTTTGCAACAGCTGACAAGAATTTGGGATGCTCAGTCATCTTAACCCTATCGCACTGATTATATCTGTGCACTTCAGCCAATCATTGCAAAAGCGATAACGGGGCATTCATCATACATTGGGGGTATGATGGGGACATGCATCGTATTCAATTGCTATACTTTACATATGGCGGGTCGGTTATGGGCTACAACTTAAACACCGAGGAATGCGTGCCCAAACTTCCTTCTGGTGGCAGATGGATTTTCCCTTCTTTGTCCTTCTGTTGAACGGAAAGTGTTTGGTCCCGCAGAGGGAAAAGCGCAGAAAATGGGCTGAGAGGAACAAAATCCTTTAAATACCCGTGACGAAACTGATCGCTCCCTAAACGCATTTTAATATGAAGCACCCTACCCCCTCCAGAAAGCTTTGGCTAATTCATCGACCATCTTGGTTTGGTGAAAAGGGTTATAACGGGTGATCGTTGCAGACACAAAAGAGCGCATGTGGAGCTGCTTCATTATGGTCCACTTAGGCGAGGCTGTGTGCGTGAAAGCGCTGCTGGAAGTCTAATGCCTCCAATGGGAAGCCCTGCCGTGCCATTATATCCGCGGCGTTAACGAGGCCTTCATATGCCTTTGGTATAATCTGAATATAGAGATCTTTTATAAATCTCGTGGGTGCTTGGTCTAAATCTCATTGGTAACGGGGTTTTGTGTTCACCTGGCATAGCAGACGAATGAGTAAGGAAAGGAGGAGGCGCGCAATGGAACAGACATGCATCTTGCATGCTAAACGAGCACAAGTACTAAGATTTCGGTGGTCAATTATGATTCAGCTCACACGACATGTGATCGGAGGATTTACAGGGACTAAATATTTTACAGGGCACCTCGTGGTTTATGTCTGAAAAAAAACATTAAACTGCACAACTTTATCCGCTGCGCATTTGAACCTGGTCAGAAACCAAAACGTGCCGAACAAAGCTCGTTCTAGCAAAAAAGATTGTCTCATCACCATTATATTTTACTCTCATTATAACGCGCACCGGATCTTGACCAAAAGAGACATGTGTGCCTCTATGAAGAGCTGGGGGAATTAATATTCAGTCAAGTTCAGGTTGTTGTGCCAACTTCTTTGTTTTAGACAATACATATATAAAGGCTTATGTGTCTTTTAAAAGTCCTCTTCTCTCTATTCAGGACGAGGATTGGTCACACTGGAGCTCATTTGCATGCGGGCGTCTATAAACGGGGCTGCCACTGCAGTTTTCTCTAGTTGCTTTCATAAAAGCAGGCGCCGTGGCGGAGCGCGCACGATACACACACTTTGTCATCTTTGGGATCAGGATTGCAATGACAATAGGATAAAAAAATCCATATTCATTCGTGGTATTTGTACTTGTATTTATATATATATATATATTTTAATTTTTGTTACATAATTGAAGTGACAGATCAGTCACTATGGGAAGGAATGCTGGCTGTCACGGCTGGATGTTCTTTTTCACCTTGCTTTCATTGCCTCTACTGCCTGCGCGTGCAGCGGGAAGGACAATGAAATATGAAACGTATGAAGAGGACGCACCGGCCACCGTTATTGGAAACCTAGCCAAGGACATGTCCTTAAGTCCGTCCGTGGGCTCTAAGACTAATTTTAGAATGATGAAGCAGGTCAACGCATCTTTTATTCGGCTTAGAGAAAGCGACGGGCAGCTGACTGTGGGTGAGAAGATTGACAGAGAGAGAATTTGCAAGCACACTTCTCAGTGCGTTATTGCCTTCGATGTGGTGAGTTTCTCTAAAGACCAGTTCAAACTTATACACGTCGAAGTGGAGGTGAAGGACATCAATGACAATGCACCCGAGTTTCCCAAAAAGGAGTCTACACTGGAAATCTCAGAAAACACAGCACCCGGTACCAGAATACCCCTAGATGTGGCAGTAGACGAGGACGTCGGTACGAACTATATTCAAAGCTACCAGATCTCAGTAAACAGTCACTTTACTATTGACGTGCTGAGCAGAGCGGATGGGGTTAAATATGCGGAGCTTGTGCTAATGAAAGATCTTGACAGGGAGACACAGGTATCTTATGCACTGGAACTCGTGGCGACGGACGGTGGAAATCCGCCCAGGTCCGGCATCACCAAGATTAACGTCAAGGTGAAGGACTACAATGACAACAGTCCTATATTCGAGCGCAACCACTTTTCAGTAGAAATACCAGAGGATGCTCCAGTGGGCTTTCTGCTATTGGATCTCAATGCAGTTGATCCAGATGAAGGTTTGAACGGCGAAGTGGTGTTCGGACTCGGTAACCAAGTGCCCTTTGAGATCAGACAACTTTTCCGCGTAGAACGGAAAACCGGCCGCATCATTCTCGAAAACCCATTGGATTACGAGAGCAAGAAAACGTACGAGTTTGATGTCCAAGCGTCCGATCTTGGTCAAAGTCCGAGTCCACCGACCATCTGTAAAATTGTCGTACAGGTGCAGGACGTAAATGATAACGCACCTGAGATCTCTATCACACCTATGACGTCCGTGGCGGCTGGTGTGGCACACGTGACTGAGGCGGCCGCCAAAGACACTTTCGTGGCTCTTATCAGTACTTCGGACCGGGACTCGGGAGTCAATGGCCAGGTACAATGCACCCTCTATGGGCACGATCACTTCCGGCTTCAGCAGGCATACGAGGACAGCTACATGATTGTCACCACGGCGCCGCTGGATAGGGAAAAAATAGCCGAGTATAACCTGACAGTAGTGGCCGAAGACCTAGGCTCTCCGCCGTTCCGCACCATCACACAGTATACTGTTAGACTTACTGATGAAAACGACAATGCGCCTGTTTTCAGCAAAGCCGCTTATGAAGTGTCTATCGTAGAAAACAACGCACCAGGAGCTTACATCACCACGCTAGTGGCGCGCGATTCTGATACAGGACCAAATAGCAAAGTGAGCTATAAACTCGCGGAAAGCTACGTGATGGGCTCCCCCGTGTCCACATTTGTCTCTCTAGATCCCACCACGGGCGCTCTTTATGCGCTAAGAAGTTTCAATTACGAAATTCTAAAGCAGCTCGAATTGCGCGTCCACGCGAGTGACAGTGGCGCGCCACAGCTGCATGGCACAGCCACCATAAACCTAAAAGTCGTGGATCAGAACGACAACGCTCCCGTCATTGTACATCCAGTGCTCAGCAACGGCTCTGCAGACGTTCTCCTGCCCAGAGACGCTCCACCAGGCTACGTTACCACACAAATCAAGGCGCGGGACATCGATGACGGCATTAACGCCGAACTGTCCTACCAAATGCACTCACTCGAACCCATCGCTCTTTCTATCAATAAAGTGAGCGGGGAGATTTACGTGAACCGTGAAGGTTCTTACGAAGTGGGCGAGACCTTTAAAGTCACGGTAACAGTCAGCGACCACGGCAGACCTTCTCTGACTTCTACAGCCACCATCCGCTTCACGGTGTTTGCGGGGGCTCCTAAAGGTGACCGCAACCTCTTCAGAAACGCTGGTAAGGATGACGGTCACGAGTGGGATCTGTCAGTGATTATCATTGTGGTTCTGGCCGGAAGCTGCACGCTGTTACTTTTAGCAATTATTTTAATAGCAACCAC
This sequence comes from Aspidoras spilotus, assembly GCA_028565295.1. NCBI lineage: Eukaryota > Metazoa > Chordata > Actinopteri > Siluriformes > Callichthyidae > Aspidoras > Aspidoras spilotus. Next base: position 2,068,834 of record JAOUQV010000022.1, on the reverse strand, counting down.
CTGCAATAAGCGCAAACTGGAAAAGAGGCATGATGAATTTGGAGATGAAAAGGAGGACGACGTGAATTTGGATGTGGAGAAAAACAACAGTGACCCATTAATTCCAATTCACAGTGAAAACATGTTTGATGCCCAGCCATTCTCAAATACACCTGGGTTTACTGGATCTGTAGAAGTGGGCAATGATGAGTGCTGCAGCTCTGAAGACGGCATCGATGCCACTTATGAAACGGAGGACAAAAGCCAAGAAGCGAAATTAGATGTAAGTATGTTAATGGTTACACTGTTTAAATCTTGTGTTCTGATACTTGGGTGCTACACTGCTGCTTTTTTACCTTTACCCATCTACTGAGTTTGATACACCTTTGCACTAACTTCATGCTTTGTGTGTATTTTTTGTTTAAACAGGGGTATTTAACACTGCCTGGCTATGGAAAAGAAGCTGTACGACCCATTACAGTATGGAAGGGCAACTCCTATACAACGATTTCAGCCCGTGATCCTCAGTTCAGTGGGAAGGACAGTGGCAAAGGCGACAGTGACTTCAACGATAGTGATTCAGACATAAGTGGAGATGGCCTGAAAAAGGATGTACACCACAACAGCACCCAAGATGGTAAATAGCAATAAATACCACATTTTTTACATCCAAATACACCTGAGCCAGTTAAGCTACATCCATCTTTCTTATTTTTTTATACCAATGGGTCGTTCAAGGGATTTTACGTGTGATATATATATATATATATTTATATAAAAGCAAATAAGCTGATTATTTTATTTCATTGATTCACTTAATGGAACATGGCACATTCACCTGGCTTGGATATTTAATATAATTAGGCTATGATGGATGTAATATCCAATCGAAACGTTACTGTGACTAAAAAGTAACCAAGATTTTTGTGTTGTTTCTTCCAGCTCTGTGGGCATGCACAAGCGAGTGCAGGATCCTCGGCCATTCGGACCGCTGCTGGAGTCCAAACGCCACCCGAATGAACAGCAACTCCAGACAGCATCTATCCACGTTTGCAAAGACAGACTCACTTCCAAGGGACACACTCAGAAGAGATAATTATTACCAGGCACACATCCCAAAAACGTTGGGCCTGCAGAGTGTTTATGAAAGAGTTCTACACCAAGAATATGTCATCGTCCCCCCACCTCAGCCGAACAGGGTGCAAGATATCAACGATGTCACAATCCCGGTGTATTCTCCAACAACAGCACGTTGTTCCACAAACAAAGTCATTTAAAGACATTGCTCAATGGCCACATGAACATGTATGATTGTTAATATTTGTCTATTTAAAAACATTTTTTAGTCAGTGTTGGTCAGTGTTGGCAATCACATGGTTGTGTTGGACATCATGTACTGTATATATATATATATACTGTATATAATAATGCAAGTTTGTAAACAGAGAGTCTATTTTTATATTATTGATAAGCAAAACAAAGGTTACTGGGTATTATAATTTATATTAAAAGCATGTAGCCTACTTTATTTAAAGACCCTTTTCATGGTCCGAAACCATATTACGTATGAATATTATATGTAAATTTTGGATTTATTTCTCTCACCGTGCTGTAAAAATAAACACTGAACACAGATTTCTTGCATCTCCCAAACATTCTGTCTTATTTTTCATAAATCTGATAGTCACACTAAACACCTTATTTATTAGGAACACCTGACAGGTGGCTTTTGTGTTGCCAGCCTCTATTGGCGAACTTGCATAGCTGATGCAGTTAGAATGGGTTGACTTGTATACTATGGAGAACGTTCGCCAACTTTTGGAAACGTTTCCCCAAAGTCTGCGTGCTGTAATCAAGCAAAAAAGCTGAACCAACCCGTTATTAGCCAGGTGTTCCTTATCCAGTGACATTTCACTGTATGTTTAAGGACAGAGGATGGCGCTGTTTGTGTGATTTAAATAGAAGAGCGTGCACGTGATGGAAGCAGGAGATAGAATAACCTTCAGCTTTCTGTTTTCAGTTATGTAAATGTCATCAAGGAAAGGTCAGTAAAATGTATGATGGTTACATATTTATCACACGTTTGAATAAATAAATGAATCACACTCCATCATTACACTTGTTACAGCCTTGAGTGATGAATCATACACATCTTTAGTGCCCTGCTTGACCTTGGCTAACACATGTCCTACTAAACACGGAAGAACAATGCAAGTTCATTCTGCACTGTATGACATCATTCAGCAGTCTAAGAGATCATGTTAATTCAGTACCGCTTTTGTTCCTGAATGTAGCTCATCTTTTCAGGGGTAGCTTGTTCCTCTTATGCACTCAAACAGACACAGAGCCTATTTTGTGTAGTCCATTAGCTAACAAAAGCATGTGTGAATTAAGAGATATTGTGACACTGTGTTCCAATGGAGTTTTGGAAGGAATTTCATATTGTTTCACCTATTTGGCCATTAAAAGCTACAAACGACCAACAGAACAACCCTTAAACCTTAAAGCTGCACCATTACTTTCAAGAACGTCCATAACTGGATTAGGAGCAACAGCTGCATTTGAGAGCTGTTCCATAATACAATATTGCAGGTGTAGCAATAAAGCAGGACAAAAATCACCAGTCTAAGATCCACAGTGACAGGCAATGCATGTTTGGTAAAATGTGAACTGGCAATGAGAACTTCCTAGGTGTTATAGAGAGCATGGAAGACTTGAGTATGAAGAATGTTTGCCATCGTGTGGAGTCTTGTGCTGACGCCTGCATTCTGTGATTAATCAAAAAGGCGGACTAATCCGTATTACACAGGTTTTCCTTATTCTGATGACCATACAACAAGAAACCCCTTGTTGTTTTCCGCTGCATGCCATTCGGTCTTGAAAAAGGGCCTTCCCTTTGCAGCCGTAATCTTACACCAACACGTCAGGGGCCGCATACCTTACTTTTCCCCTCTTCTTGCAAAAATCTGAACAAGTGAACAGTGTGACAGAAGTCTAGAAACAGCCATGGAGGAGACCTCTGAGAAAATTCCTATTGCTTTGGCTGGACCTGAGGATTTACACCAATTCATGCCACCTGTAAGTATTTTACAATGAAATAAACACGTTATGTTAATATAGATTAACATTTACAAAAAGTATGTGTGGACATCTTACTATATAAACGTCAAATGTATATAAATACGTATATAATGCAAAAAAAAAATAAAAATAAGACAGGTATTAGTTGGTGAATTGTTGTCATATAGCTAGAATACACAGTATATACGTTTATATACAAAGTATATACAAAGTTTGATTTATTGATGTGTGATATATATATATATATGTGGTATATATATATATATCTCAAATAAATGTATATAGCCTAGTATTTTAACATTTTCATTTGAAATAAGTATTTATTATTATTATTATTATTATTTATATGGAATTAAATCTGAAACAATGTGATATCCTATTTCATTTCACGTGATCATCCTCATACAATATAGTGATTGGTGCCATATGGCAACAAAGCGTTAAAGCCTAACAAGTTTCTGGATCGATTAAATGCTCGTTCATGATAGGCGCGTTCACGAAAGCTCATCAATGCACGTGTAGTTATTTTTACGCTTACAAGTGGATATTTTAGTTGCTTAAATGCTTGAAGGGTTAATAAATGTTTACATACTAAAAATGTTGTATGGATTTCCAGGCATACGCCGCTCTCGCCGTGAAGCCCTCGAGCTCCGTGCGCGCACTCAAGATTGCCGTGGGCGCGCTGATCATCGGGGCCGCGCTTTTGCTACTCGGAGCCTTGGGTGCCTTTTACTTTTGGAATGGAAACGAAAAGCATGTAGGATTCTTAAACTTCTTCTTTTTCTTCTTCTTCTTCTTCTGTCATTTAAGTACCACAGTCGCTATAACCCACTGAGTGTGTGCCAGTAGAATGGGGTCTAGTTGAAGTGCAAGGACCAAGAGGTGGAGAACATGTAGTATGTTACACACTGTGGTGTTAAAGTCAACGCAAGCATCAAATAGCGTGTAACATTACTAACTATTGTTGATGCCAATACATTTACTGTTTCAGTATTAAAAAGACTCAAAGCATGAAATTCTTAAAGTTCTTAAAGCTCTTATTATGGAGCCAACTCCCCAATAGTGGACTCTTAAAGCACTGAATGAGCTCTTTATGATGCAGGAATTTACCGAACAGGCGTAGCACCAAATTGTGAGCCCTGTGCACAAGCAGTCCCAATCCCTCCCCTAAAAACGATATTAATACATGTGTTAATATTTAAATAGAAATTAAATTTCAGACTGGGCAGTGTGCATGTTCTCCCCGTGTTCGCCCTGGTTTTCTCCTGGCATTATAGTTTCCTCCCACATTTAAAAAACATACATGTTAGGTTAATTGGTGTCTCTAAAGTGGCCATTACTGTGAGAATGCTTGTAATTGCGTGTATGTGCCCTATAGTGGATTGGTGCCCTGTCTATTGTTGTGCCTGCCCTTGCGACCAGAGTTAATCCAGTAAATCTGGTTTAGAAAAAACCAGTGCCTCATTAGCCTGGAACCGTATGGACATCACTGGTGTTTAATATTTTAACAGAAATATATTGATTTCGAGTTACATCATGGCTGGAACATATTGGCCAGATAAAAGCTTTATTTTTTAAGCAGGATTCCAAATTGGATCTATGCCAATAAATAATTCTGTGATCCAGTGATAATTTATTGGTGACAAATATGGTGTCAGAAGCAACCATCTGCCTTTCTTGCTTTACATATGGCTAGTGTGAAAGGATCCCTTTATGTAACTATTACCATCCGTTTGCAATAACACATAGCCCACTGCCAAGGGAAAGGAAATGTGGAATAGGCTTCATTCAGCAAGGTTGAGTTCTAAAAATATAGCTTCACATTTCAACTTGAGTCAGGAAGGCATTCAGTTTTAATTTCTTTGCTGCTTTGCTGCATTAAGACATACAAGCATGAAGTGTGTTAGCTTCACGAATGTATAACAACACAGCATAACTGTTCAGCATATATATATATATACAGGGGTTAGACAATGAAACTAAAACACCTGGTTTGTAGACCACAATAATTTATTAGTATGGTGTAGGGCCTCCTTTTGCGGCCAATACAGCGTCAATTCGTCTTGGAAATGACACATACAAGTCTTGC
>JAOUQV010000022.1:1512869-1534307 GCA_028565295.1 Aspidoras spilotus | reverse complement strand
GTCGAAGGCATATATCATTAGCTCCAACATGAAAAACTATCTTAGAGAACCTGCGCTTGCCTAAAATCCTAAGATTATCTGCTATGTCCGGTGCCTGGCTCCTGGTAAACACTGTACTACTGCTGCTGGTGCCCCTAAAGGCCTAGCTACTTTCACGTGCCTCACTATAGAGTCTCCTATAACCAGGGCTCTTTAAGGTTTCTCAGCGGGCGTCTCACTGAGGAGGGCAAACCTGTTGGACACGTGAATCGAAGAGGAGCGGTGCTCTCGTAGGCGAGCCTCAGCTTTAGCGTTGGCTTTGCGAGTATGCCGCCAAGCACCCTGCTGCGAGGGCTCTAATCCCGGAGAGGAGGAACTTCTGTCTCCACCTAAGGCATCCAGGCTTTCCCTCAACGTAACTGGACTACTATCACTCTCACTAACCCTCTCTAATGACTGGATGCGCACCTCTAAGACTGATATCTTCTCCGTCAGGGTTTTAATTAGAGTGCCGTTATTACAGATATAATTATCAGTAATGACAGAGAAGGACTGGCTGAACATTCTGCATTCTCCACACATCTGTAACATCTGAATATGTAACATGATTGGTACGTTACCTTATACAATCTCTGCAGTATCGGACGATAATAAACGGATCTGGCGCGAATGGCTGTCCAGCTGTGTTTAATTAAACTGATTGGAGGGAGGATTAGGGAAGGCACACACCTGTCTATATGAGACCTCACAGCTCACAATGCATGTCAGAGCAAATGAGAATCATGTGGTCAAATGAACTGCACAAGGAACTCAGAGACAGAATTGTCTGTCAATCGTGGGAGAAGAGCCTTGGTGAAGAAGAACCCAAAGATGACTGTGGCTGAGCTCCAGAGATGCAGTCAAGAGATGGGAAAACTTCCTCAAATTTAACTATCACTGCAGCCCTCCACCAGTCAGGTCTTTATGGCAGAGTGGCCCAACGAAAGCCTCTCCTAAGTGCAAGACATATAAAGACCGCATAGATTTTAAGAGACTATGAGAAGTAAGATTCTCTGGTCTGATGAGACAAAGATTGAACATTTTGGTGTTACTTCTAAGCGGTATGTCTTGAGAAAACCAGGCACTGCCAATACAATCACAACAATAAAACATTCTGGCGGCAGCATCATGCTATGGGGGTTTTTTAGCTGTAGGAACAGGACGACTTGTTGCAATTTGAAAGAAATATGAATGCAGCCAAGTACAGAGATATCCTGGAAGAAAACTTCTTCCAGAGTGCTCTGGACCTCAGACTGGGCCGAAGGGTCCCCTGCCAACAAAACAATGACCATAAGCATTCAGATAAAATAACAAAGGAGTGGCTTCAGAAGAACTCTGTGACCATTCTTGACTGCCCAGCCAGAGCCCTGACCTAATGCCAATTAACTTTTTAGCAAATGGCTGCAATACAACAAACAGTGAAAAATATAAAGGGGTGTGAATACTCCGTATCCACTGTATGTGTTGGTTCTGCTCCTGACATGGGATTTGTTTTGACAAATTAATTCTCCCAAAGTCATAACATTTGTTCTCCTGTTTACAGTCGACAGAATACGTGCTCCCAGTTACACATAAGTATAAGGAACTGTTACTGCAACTGACATAAGTGTTCTTCAATTTACGTAATGGTCAAGTGGTGGGTACCGTCTTAATATAAACTTCAGAGTGTACTTCACTAAACATGATTTAACATGGGAGAATCTGCAGCATCTAGTTTGTACTAATATTAGTGTTTTTTACCTGCCGTATTTTGCTTGCACCTGCCAGCACAGTGTCTGTGCTCTTGGCCCCCGGTTGAGAACTTTTTGAGATATAGTAAAGCCCAGAAATAAGTACACCCATAACAAATCATCACATTTTCACAATTGCTCAGATAATTTCATTGTCTGTTATATTCCTAATATAAAAAATATTCTAGACAAATATCTAAATTAAATCTTTAAATTCTATTTGAATTTCCATTCTAAAACCTAGGTTATTGTATAATCAGCCTTTGCAGGCGTAGCCAATTGATCCTGATAACTAATTCAATATAAATAGGGTTTGCGCAATCCATATAAAACCATTCTTCTTTTTAAAGTGTCTAAAGCAGCACAGAACGGCAAGGAACTTCCTTTTGAAAAAAGGATAATTTTCAGCATCTGAGAGGCCTTGGATACAAATGAATAAGTTTCTCATTACCTGTCAGCAAGCATACCATGGCCAAGGTCATTCAGACTTTCAAGAAAACGGGAAATGTGATAAGTACACTGAAGCGTCCTGGATGAAGTCTTAAACTCACCCACTGTGATGAGTGACATGAGCGCCAAGGTCATTCACACTTTGAAGAAGACTGGAAATGTAATAATAACACTGTAGCGTGCTGGGTGAAGACTTACCCCTCACCCCTCATCATGAGTGTCATATGCGAGTTTTGGAAAAAAAAACAAGAGCAAGTGGTTTAGAATTTATTGATTAGAATAGATTTAGAACTCCATACAGCAGCAGATTGTGGTGAAAGTTTCAAAAAGTACCGTAAAGCACATGAGGATGTGCTTGGATAGGATGGATAGGAATTATTACTTAAACCCAAGCAGAAAAAACTTCTTACAACACTGAAGGGTGAAAGTCTTGGTGTGGCCAAGTATGTTGCCTGATTTAAATCCTATTGAGCATCTTTGGGAAGTTCTAAAGCAAAAAGTTGAAGCCAGCAGACCAGGGACCTTTTGAAGCCCTAAAGGAAGTCATCCAACAGGCGTGGAGTAGTATTAATAGCACAATTAATTGTCACCCACAGCAGAGTTATTGTCGAATTGGCTAGGAGAGTCATAGCTGTCTTGGATAGCAAAAAAGTAGTTTCATCATTAGCAATAAGTGTAGAGTCAATCAGCGATCTGTGCCATGTCCTCTGATATCAGGGAGTCCCAGGATGGTAAATAGTTGATAGCCACTTGGGAGCAAAACAGAACTGGCAAAAGAGTCATACCCTAAAACAATCATGTCCACAGGCGACAAGTCACCCAATGTGCTTTCATTCAATCACAGAGCAAACAGTGTGTATGTCCACATGCCGCGTAGTGAGCAACCATATTCCAAGCCACAATTTAGTCATAAATGTAGCTGGAAACTAGAAATAAAACAAGAGCCGGGGAAACATACGACTCGTTCCTCCATCCCTAACCACGGCCACAACAAAACCGGTAAAATAAGAAAAGAAAATAGCTGAATGAAAAACGGCAACGCACCAGCGTTTTTCTCCAGAACCACAAGTCTATCTGCATCGTCAGTAATAAGGGCAGAGTCAATCAGCAACCCATGCCACGTGCCATCTGGCTCCTCTCAATGTTTCTTCCTCTTATCATTTCAGGGAGTTTTTCTTGCCACTTTGCCACCCTGCCGTGGCTTGTTTATTGGGAAAAAAATATCTTATTTACATTTTATATAGTGTATATTATTTCTGTAAATCTGCTTTGTGACAATGCTCCATTGTAAAAAGAGCTATATAAATAACACTAAACTGAATTGAACTGAACATGTCTCCAACTGGTAAACTCCAAGTGTTAAATCAGTCATGGTATTATTTGTTGAGGACAGAGAAATTAACTGAGATATTTCTCAATATAATAAAAGAGAATATAATATAACAAATATTCTGGACAGTAAACAACAGCGCTTGATACTGACGAAGTTACAAGCAATGCTTTGAGCCACCATCTTCATCTTTAAACACCAGTCAATGGAAACACCTTCAAGCCGCTTTTTCTGGAAATGGTGTTAGTACATATCTATTTATTTTCCTTTAATAAACATTATATATAACTGTTTATAACTTATAACTGAGGTTAAAGAAATCCCAGGAGTAATAATTACAATCCTAAAAACACAGCTTCATTTACACACATAAATTAAAATTAAATACTTTGTGTGTGTGTGTTAACTCACTGTGTGCGGTTAACCTCTGCATGGGCAATTGCACTTATAAACGGCACAATTTTGCCGTAGTGCAGAAAGAGACGGATGAGCGGGATGGCTGCTTCCTGCTTCTCTCTGCACACTTCTCCGAGTATGTAAGCTGCTGATGCTGAGACAGGCTATAGCAGACACAACAGAGAAACCAATAACATGTTTATAGGCTTGGAGGTTATAAAAAAAATTAACTAACTGGTTTTTACAAGAATTGTATTAGGTAGTTAATGTGAGTCCTTTCCCATCACCTGTGGGCAGCAACGCTGCATTGCACAGCATCAAAACACCATGGAATGCCCCAGTGGTTCATGCATACATCTTAGTTACCCCAATAATAATGTCATTTTGAATAACCCGTTTCTCATTAATGTGTTCCCAACAGTTTTCAAGTAACAGACTGTCTACAGCTTCCTTGTGAAGATTCAGACTTTCATGACCAGAGGACCAATTTCACTGGTAAATTTTAACATCTCTTGTTCTTGCCATTGCAACAGTAGTTAAAAAGCTGTCTTTACATCCAGAATTCATGATTGTGTCAGTCATTTAACAATTTACTCTGTATGGAACCAGAGCTTTTGGTGGGAGAAAAGTAAATAAGTCAATCAGAAATTGAATTCCTTTACCGCCATCTGTGCAGATTGGAGAAGCAGGTCAGTGAGGTCACTATAGTACTCTGAAGGGAAGACATGGTCCTCTGTATAAACAATATTGAGTCTTAATGAACCTAGTTCATCAGCTTTCAGTGGCTTACTGCCATTATCTCTCGGTTGAAGGAAGTACCTAGGAGACAGCAAGGGACATAAACAATGACATACAGACAAAAAGAAACAAAGTATGACTCAAAGTATAGATATTCATCACTGGCACATGCATAACGATCTCATTCAAGAGCGAGGGGTTGTAAAAAAAATAATCTGCAAATATGGAAAAATTTTATCGAATAAATTTACCAAATAGACAAATATGGGTCAGCCATTTTTCCTGCACCTCTCTCAACAATGAACTGATGTAACATATTCAAAAGTAAACAGCAGTGCAGATAATGTTTGACTCACCCCCTTAAATAAAGTTTACTCAATCAGGTGCTTCTATTTGTTATTAATGTGAACTGTAAAAGAAGTTATGTGACTATAAACCTTGCTGTACTTATTCTGAAACAGTTTTTTTCTGAAATAGTTATACCATGCATCATGGACACCCTCCTGCCCCAGAACCCTTAGCGGTACTCGAACACCTCCTAAAAACTCGTCTCCGAACTTCAGATTGCTGGCGTTCCAAAGATCCACCCTGAAAAAACACAAAAGAAAATGTAAGAAAAAGAAAAAAAATAAAGGCATGGCAAGGAAAATAGCAGTTTCTTTGCATAGAGCAGCGAGAGAATGAAGTATATGTTTTTAATGTAGCAGCACACCCTGTCAGGAAACAGTGATTTTCGCCATGAGTGGAAATGCTGCCTCGTGGAAAGAAGCGAAAATAAAATAAATAAAATTTAATTCCCTGCCAATTAAAGGTAAATATTAGATATTATAAAAATAATTACAAATAAATAATAATAAAAAAATAATATTAAATATTACATATTATAATAATATCTAATATTATTATAAATATTAGATTAGAGGTAAATGAAATGGCGCAACACTGAGCCTGCACTGAAGTCCCTTTAAATAGAGCCAGGCTCAGCTGCCGTCGCTGATTATGCCAGAAAGGTGCTGTCATTATAATACTTCTTCAAGGAGCTGCAATAAGATGTCAGTTGTGATAGCCTGGTGCCCCCCCGTAGGTGGCGGGTTGGGTACACCCTTACACATGCATAAACTGACACAGTTCTGGAGAATTTGACTATCACACATGCATTATTTTGTGCAACAACATCCATCAGCCTTTATGATGCATTTTTTTATATAAAAAGTGGACTGTCGTGGTGGTTTTACATGTAAAGAATATGCAAAAACATTTTCGGAAAAGCTTTTTTTTACTGTGTGGCCACAGCAAGTCACTTACATTTGGCACGTTTTCCCCGGGGTGCCCTTCCTGATGTAATCTTCACACTTTCCTGCTTAGGACAATTTTGCATCCCTAATTCACCTTGCATGCATGTCTTTGGGGAAAACCAGGGAACCCGGAGAAAACCCATGTGAACACAGAGAAAACCTGCAATCTTCAAACAGAAATTTTCCAGCTAGCCCCAACTGGGGGTCGAACCCGTGCCGTACTTTCTGTGAGGTGACAACACTTTCACTGCACTAAAATTCAAAATGATTACTGACACATGAATTTAGAATAAAGAACACAAAAAAGAATAAGGTGCATAACTGCTGTATATTGTTGCTTATGCACACACCTGAGAGCTAACTTATCCACGTCCTCCTCTTCTACGTCAAAGTGCCTTTTGGTGTAGTTGAGTGGTCTGGTAATCTGTAAATACAGTTCATAAAAAGATAAAGAGTTTTCAGAGGTTTTCTTTCCTTAAAATGACACATAAGAGACAAGAAAAAGCAGTGAACCCACATGATATGATGGTGTGTTAAAATGATCTGCATTGTAGGATTTATTTTAAAATAAAAAAAAAACTACATAATCTTGATGCTTTTCAAAACACTTTTTCCATCAACAAGTTTTTTGTATTCCCTCTTAAAAAATGTGCAGCCAACAGAGGCACTAATATGAACAAAGTGCAGATGATTTTTGATTCAAGTTGTTAAAAATAAGGTTTGTGTAGTTCATGTCTCTAGACAAGGGAAGTGTTCAACTTCCTCTAGTCTAGCCATAGCCAGTGCTGTCATCACTGGGTACAGTTTCTTTTCTTATTCTGTTTTCCTCTTTTAAACATTTTAATTATATCAAATGACTAATCGGTGGGTGGGATACGGGACTCTGCATCCACTTCATACTAAAACACATATAAACCCTCTGACACCCATGTCACAGACACACATGCCAGATCATCCATACCTATTATCAAATTGTTTGATTACTGCATGCTATTTTGTGGTGTACGGTTTGCATAGTTTTCGACTTCTTTGCTTCTGGTTTTCATGTTTTTGAATTTGACTGTTGGACTTGGATTCAGATTTTCCAGTTTTTACCCTACAGTGGGGCCAAAAAGTTTTAGTCAGCCACTGATTGTGCTAGTTCTCCTACTTAGAAAGGTCTGTAATTTTCATCATAGGTTACACTTTAACTATGAGACAAAATGAGTACAAAAAAATCCAGGAAATCCCATTGTAGGATTTCTAAAGAATTTATTTATAGTGGAAAATAACTGGGGTGGCACAGTGGAAAGTGATGTGGCCTCACAGCAATAAGTTCTGCCTTCAAGCCCCGGGTGGGGCGACTCAGGAAATTTCTGTGTGGAGTTTGGGTTAGGTTTATCCAGAATTCCAAAGACATGCATGATAGGTTAATTGGTGTCTCTAAATTTGTCTGTTAGTGAGTAAATGTGTGTGTGATTGTGTGTGTGCACCCTATGATGGATTGGCATCCTGTCTAGGGTTGTTCCTGACCTCGCGCCCAGAATGTGCAGATTTAGAACCGGCTTCCCGATGAGCCTAGAACTAGGATTAAGCGGGTATAGAAAATGAATGAATGAATGATTTCAACTCACAATTTCAAAAACAAAATTTCAACTCAATACTTTGTAACATAATCTTTGTTGGCAATGACAGGTTTCCTGTAAGTCTTAACCAGGTTTGCACACACTGTATTTGGTATTTTGGCCCATCCCTCCATGCAGATCTCCTCCGTTTTGGAGCTGTCATTAGTCAACATGCAATTTTAACTCCCTACACAAATTATCTATGGGGTTGAGGTCAAAAGACTAGTTTGGCCATTCCAGTTAGGCACCTTAAAATGCTTTTTACGGATCATTGTAATGTTGGAAGACCCAGCCACGCTCCATCTTCAATGCTCTCACTGATAGAAAGATTTGGCCCTGTTCGTTCTTCCCTAAACACAGATCAGTCGTCCTGTACCCTTTGCAGAAAAGCAGCCCCAAAGCATGATGTTTCCATCTCTTCCTTCACAGTAGGTATGGTGTTCTTGGGATACAATTCTTCCACCAAACACATAAAGTTTCACCAAAAAGTCCTATTTTGGTTTTATCTGTTCACAATATATTTTCCCAATCCTCTCCTGGATTATCCATATGCTGTCTGATAAACCTTAGACAAGCCTGGACATGTACTGTCTTAAGCAGGAAGACACGCCTAGCACTGCAAGATTTAAGTCAATATCGGCATAGTGTGTTACTGATGGTAGCATTTTTACTTTAGTCCCAGCTTTCTGCAAGATCTTGCATGGGGCCCCAAATCGAAGGAAATTATCACTCACCTTGTATGTCTATTCTTACAGTTGCTCCCACAGTTTATTTATACACACCAACCTGCTTGCCTATTGTAGATGTACACTTCTCAGCCTGGTGCAGGTATACGATTTACTTCCTGGTGTCCTTCGACAGCTATTTGGTCTTGGCCATGGTTGAGCTTGAAGTCTGAATGTTTAAGGTTGTGGACACGTGTCTCTTATACAGATAACAGGTCAAACAGGTGCTATTAATACCGGTAACAAGTGGAGGACAGAAAATTGTTTTAAAGTAGTAACAGGTTTGTGAAAGCCAGTAATCCTGCTTGTTTGTGGGTAACCAAACCCTTTTTCCACCATAATTGATGAATACATTCTTTAAAAATCTCACAATGTAATTTCCTGGATTTTTTTCTCTCATCTTTCTAAGTAGGAGAACTTGCAAAATCAGTGGGTGACTAAATCATTTTTGGCCTGATAATACTTGAATAACGGTTCTTGAATTAGTGGGGCATAACAGCATCTGTGACTTCAATGATGGAAGACATGTTAAGAGGAATTTGGGACAAATTCAACTATACATGTGCATCTCAAATTAGATTATCATCAAAAAGGTAATTTTTTTCAGCAGTTTAATGCAAACAGTGAAATGCATACATGATATAGAATTATTACAAAGATTACAAAGAGATGGGGCAGTCGTAAGCTTGTGGTTAAGGAACCAGCCTTGCAATCGGAAGGTCCCTGGTTCGATTCCAAGTAGTGACAAGTCATGGCTGAAGTGCCCTTGGGCAAGGCACCTAACCCCCAGTTGCTCCCTGGGCGCTGTGCTGGCTGCTCACTGCTCCGGACATGTGTGCTCACTTCACCTGTGTGTGTGTATTTGTGTGTTTCACTGCACGGATGGGTTAAACGCAGAGGACCAATTCTGCTGTGTGCAAACATAGTGGCAAAATGTATCACTTTCCTTTTCAGATCTATTTCAAGTGTTTATTTCTGTTACAGTTAATGTCGTACAGCCAATAAAAACCCAAAATCATTATCACAAAAAATTTGAATATTTAAGACAAAACACCTGCAAAGTCTTCCTAGATGGTTAAAATTGTTCCTAAAGTTACACAATCATGGAGAAGACACTGGCAATCATTGACACACTCTAGTCATTGCTAAATAAGCTGGCTGTTCACAGAGTGCTGTATCCAAAAATATTATTGTATATCCAGGATAACCCCAGCCTTAAAAGAATCATCAAGAAAAGGCAATTAAAAAATCTAGGGGAGATTCACAAGAAGTGGACTGCAGTACTCCAAGAGCCACCACACACAGATGTATCCAGAACATGAGCTACAAATTTTTAATCAAATTTAAAATTTATTGTCTTCGGCCAGTGAGGCCACTTTTACAGAAAACCAAGATACACACAATCCACTCCATTTATCTCATCTCCCTTACAGTCACAGTTTTGCCCACACAATGCATGCCACACAGACAGACTGAACCCTACATTCCAGAGTTCATAGCAGTGCCACATAATTTACCACCAACTACAGCAAGTGCTACTAACAAGTGAGAATTCCCACTTTTTCATTAATAGCTTCATTACATATAATGTGGGGCTGCATAGTGGGGCTATGTCTCCAAACTTTGTAAAAACTCACAATATGTCATTGTCACAGACACCTGCCCAAAGCGGGATAAACTTGGAAGTTAAGAGTGAGTCCCTGTCAAAAGCCTATAGGAAATACCTACCTTTAAAATTTATTGTCTATTGTCTACTAAGGCTATTAATTTAACATCCAGCTGCCCTAAACTATCCTTGATGCAATTTAAAGTCTTCCACAGGCTGCACTATAGTTAGGAAAAACTTTCAAATTTTTATCCAAACAAATATGATGAGAGATATAACAGATACATGCAGACCCTTATGCGACCTTACTCATATGCTTTGGGCATGCCTTAAGCTGTCTAAATTCTGGCAAAAAATTTTAAAACATGTTGAGCATAAACCTAACTCCAACCCCTCATATTGCTATTTTTAGCAAGCCCCCAGACAATTTTTGCAACTGATATTCAAAAACTGTTATCACTTATTGCTCATGAATGAATTCTCTTATTATGGAAGTCCCCTCAATCCCCATCAAAAAAGGTCTGGTTATTTGACATTTTAGAGCTTGTGCAACAGGAGAAAATTTATTTACACTTAGAGGTTTATGCAATAGGTTCTTTACAAATTGGAGGCCGATAATTGTTTATTTATGTATATAAATGGCCAGCTTGAAATGTATCTTTAAAACCCATTGCATGGAGGGATATACATCCACCCTCCGTGTCAGCCAGCGGTACATAGTTACCCCCAAATGAACAGCTCTTTCTAACTCTAAGACATTCAAGAACAACAAGTGTTCTTCAATAACTTTATATATGATTTTTACTCATTGTTTTATTAAAGCCATTAGCTAAAATGAGAAATTTTATTTCTCATTACTGTACACTCAGCGCCCAATCTTGACAGAAAAAAAAAAAAATTATTAAATGGTAAGTTTTTAGGCCCTTTGTACAGTATTGAGTAGAAGCACCTTTTTAAGTTAGTACAGCCATGAGTCCTCTTGGGAATGATGCAACACGTTTTTTCACACCTAGATTTGCCATTCTTCCTTGCAGATCCTCTACAGTTCCATCAGGTTGGATGGTTAATGTTGGTGGTACAATATTTTCAGGACTCAAGAGAGGCTCAATTGAGTTTAGGTTACTGCTATGGCCGGGCCAGTCAAGAGTTGTTCCCCTTCCGCCCAGTCTAAGATCCATAGAATTCTGAAAGAAGCATTTATCTTTCCTTCAATTGCAACCAGTCGTCCTGTCCCTGCAGCAGAAAAACACCCTCATAGCATAATGCTGCCACCACCATTTTTCATTGTTAGGATTGTATTGGCCACACATACTGCTTAGAACTAACTCAATCTTAGTCTTACCAGACCAGAGAATCTTAATTCTCACAGATCTTAGGATTCTTCTTTACATCTCTCAACAGGGCTCTTCTCCCACGATTGCTCACTTTGGCTGGACAGCCAGGTCTAGAAAGAGTTCTGGTCATCCCAAACTTCTTCCATTTAAGGATTATGGAAGCCACTGTGCTCTTAGGAACCTTAAGTGCTACAGAAATTATTCTGTAACCTTGGCCAGATTTGTACCTTGCCACAATTCTGTTTTTGAGCTTATTGAGCAGTTTATTCTATCTCATGATTCTCATTTGCTCTGCCCTGTGAGCTGTGAGGTCTTATATAGACAAGAGTGCCTTTCCTAATTAAGTTCAAGAAATGGACAGCATATGAGTTAAATATGAAATGTGAGTGTTTTTTCTTTTTTAATTTATTAATTTGCAAAAATGTCTACATTTCTGTTTTTTACTGTCAAGATGGGGTGCTGAGCGTACATGAATGAGAAATTATTTTAGCAAATGGCTGCAATAAAACAAAAAGTGAAAATGTAAAAGGGGTCTGAATACTTTCTTTAACCATTGTATGTACATCCTAACTGAGGATTTGTTTTTAATAAAATTAAAAACAAAAACTACCTCTTAGAACTAGGATCATTGATTTGACAAATGTTTTACGCCGGATGCGCTTCCTGACACAACCCTTATACATACTTTTGTTTTTGGTTTTGTTTTCTTGAATTAAACCATGGATTGATGGACTTACGTTTTTGTTATGTTGTAGTTTAGTGATTAGTGATTATCCATGCCAGTATAAATAGGTTTGTGTTACCGGAGCGCATCATTGTATACGTTTATTTTGTTGCGGACGGTGTTGTAGAGAAAGTAACTAAAGTAACAGATTTATGTTTATTCCAAAGTAAGTGTTTTGTGTATTGCTTTATTGTTTAGTATACACAACACATTCACTGTTAGGTGTTGTTTCCCATTTTTGCAATATGTTTTCTGTTTTTGGTCCCAGGCATTGCATGTCATCTGATGATGACGTTGTCATGCAACTCAAATCTAAGGATCATGGCATCATTGGATTCAGACGAGATGGGATCCATGGATAATTTTTTTATTTGATTTAATTTGTACAAATATAGATTATGTTCCTTCATCTTCCTATATCTATCTGTGGTAGGTTCAAGCCTGTCACGCCACTTCCTACACACCCACTTGTGCATTCCCGGCACAACGCACATTACCAGTCTCTAACGCGCACGCCTACTTCTGACCTGAGAGGAGTGTGTAAAACAGAAAGGATTGGGATGACATCTAGTGTGCGCGTTACAAAATGATCTGCCTTAGAAGAGATCAGCAAGGCGCAGATTCCCCACTGGCCATATTCTCCCGTATGGTTGACCCACTGAAGCCCCAACCGCAGGTCATGCAGGTTGCCACACCCGGCATAATTGCCCATCCAGAGCCCATCCTTCATCCAAGAACCCAAGTGCCAGGAACTTCAGCCCTGGTGTGTATCGCTGAGTACTGCGATCATGAGTCATGTTAACATAATCAAGTTTTGTGCAATATTTCAGCGTGCTCCTATCCGGATGCTGGAGTACTGCTCTTGTCTCCTAAACTGTTGTGTGTGGGGTTCATTACAGGTTGACTCGCCACATCATGGAGTCCCTACCAGGACTCCCTTCTGCCATGTGAACAGCCAAAATATTGTTCCAGTTGTTTTTTAATGTTTTGCACTATTATGGCTTTCCAGAAAACGTAGTCAGTTATAGAGGCCCACAGTTCATGTCCAAGCTATGGAACAATGACATGGAGAAACCTGTGGTCACAGTCAGTTTGACATCCAGCTATCACCCACAAGCTAATGGGCAGGCTAAAAGAGCCAGCGAGGAGTTGGGCACCTTCTTAAGGATGTTTTGCAATTATCATCCCCAAAACTGGGCTGGGTATCTGACATGGGCTGAATACACCCAAAACTCCTGAAAAAACACTCTGTAACTAAACTGACACCCTTTCAGTGTGTCCTAGGTTATCAGCCACCTCTCTACCCTTTGAAAGTCAATCCCGCAGACACCCAAGCATAAATAACTGGTTCCACAGAAGCGAGAAAGTGTGGGCTTTGACCAACCAACGGCTGTCAAATGCAGTGGCATACATGAAGCAACAAGCCGATCAGCGCAGAGGACGAACCCCCACATACAAGACAGGTGACTGTGTTTGGGTAGCTAGTCAGAAAGGGTCCACTTCACAAACTCGGGAAGACCCAGCCACTTGAGCCTGGTATTATTGAGGGTGAGTTACAGCTGGCATACATTAGGAGATTATCTTACCTGCTCTAGTCTGCCTATTTAAGGAGAGGTTTTGTAGAGAGTGTCTGCGAGTTGTCACAGCGAAAACTGGTTTGATTTTGTCTGTCTAGATTATCACCCGTCAGTTGATAAGGAACATTCCCTTCTGTTAATGTTTGTGCTTTGTGACTTTTAGTATATTAGATCTGCTTCGGATTTTTGTCGATGAACTTGAACTTACCTGTTTATGTTTTGTTTTGTGCCTTTTACAGAAGCAGTAAAGCTGGAGTTATGCTCTTCACTAACTGTAATATTGCAAATAATCGTATTTTGTTTTTAATCATGTTTTATACAACATCCCAACTTCATTGGAATTAGGGTTATAATAATAATGCTTAACTACTGGATTATTTCTGCTGGATAATGTTTACTTTACAATTAGCTTCCCATGTTCATGAAAGATGTCTGTGTTCTTTTTTTCTACCTCAAAGTAGAAGACTTCATCATACTGAGGGTTATTGGTTTTCCGCTTGACCTTGGTCTTTTTGGCTTCTGATCTGTTGTAGGTGAAAGACAAAAAACAGAGAGGTCTGTCTAAGAGGTCTCCTTTTCTTAAGCTTTTAAAAGTTGAGAGCTTTTTTGAACATGATTTATCTCATATGTCATGGATAAAAATGTTTAAAAATAGTTTTGATTACAGTGTGTGATACAACCGAGCTTAAAGCGGTTGCTGTACTAGTAGTGTGGTAGATTTACCTGGATGGTCCCTGTAAAGACACTGCAGCGTATGGATCACACTGTCCATTGACAATAGGCAAGTCCTGGCACTCTAACACACTGTAAAAACAAACACAGATTAGTGAAATTATTATCTGTTTAAAACTTTACGTCTCCCTACACCCAAATTTCTACAGATTTCGCTGTCTGCAGCTAAAGGGGAATGAAATTACTACTTTCTGAAACTGTGAGACCATTCCGCTTGTTACCAGCACATAGCAAAAACACTGCATCTCTTATGGTTTGGAGTTGCAATATTGTATATGGAGTGGATCGCCTACATACGGTATCTACAAAGGCACTGTTAAGATTTTATAACAATCTTTTTCATATTTCATAGTTTATATTTCATAAAAAGAATTCTAAACCACATACTGTACCCATCACAACAGCATGACTTTCCAAGTGCAGAACTAGCTTGCCTGCAGTCCAGACCTTTCAACAACATTTGGCACCAAACAAAGAATTGAGCAGCCCAAATCCTACATCAAACAAGTCGCTTACCATAGGTTTAGACACTGTTGTTAAAATATAAGGGGATGCTGAACACAGCCATCTCCCAACTTTTTTGAAATGCATTGCTGATATCATGTTCAAAATAGAATAATACAATGATTTGCAAACCATTGTATTCTGATTTTATTTACACAGCTTCCAATTTTTTGGACATTTTAAGTTTTTAATCATTTATGTAGGTAGTTGATGCGAAAAAAATACAAAGGACAGAGTGAGGTTGAAAATATGGACTCGCTGTGGCAACCCCTGATAAAGGGAAAGGCTGAAATAAGAAGAATGCAGAATTCATAAAAATAAACATCTCTTAAGAAAATTTGTTGCCAAACTGAGAATTCTTTACAGTACTGTACTGCACATATGACATGTTAACAGTTAAATATTACTTTAAACGACCACACAATGAGCCTAAAAATGTTCGAAATTTATGGTTAAGATGCTATTCAGAAAGCTATTTTTTATTTGATAAGTTAACTTTCAACATCTGGACAGATTTATGTTAAGAAAATTCATATTCCTTTTAACTAAAATGAAGGGGATTCATTAGTTCCAGTGTTTGCTTCACTTGGTTATATAACAACAAATAAATACTATAATGTCTTTTTACAAGACCATGTGCATCCATTGCACACATTCTTTCCTAATGAAGTAATTATAACACCCCTATACCTACTGCTAAAACCATTGGTTTGATGCAAGACAGGATGATGTCAGCTTCAGATGCCACGGGATTTTTTTCTTCAGAACATCCCGTGCATGATGGTCCACAGGCTAATTCTGGACTTGTATGACAGCATTCTGAGTAAATTACAGATCTTTTGGAAACAAAAGTTGGCATTAGGAAATATATATATATATATATATATATATATACTTGTTTGTCTGTATTGTAATATTTAAACATTAAGTCCATTAGGATTATTACATATAACCATTTGTAAAGTGCCACAATTAGTGGTTACTTCACAATTGGCTCTCATATAAAAGTTTTCTATCCATTGCACTGCCAAAGTTATCTTTAAAATCTATGGGTCAATGGAGCAACTGGAGTGAATTTGACAGACACTTGGAGCCCAGAGGTGTGGTCCTAGTGCAATAGCTTTACTTTTTGGCTGTTGCAGTACTGCAATATTACAGTTGTACCATGGTAACGTTGTACCAATCTGTGGATATGGTCAGGAACAAGCCTAAACAGATCATTACTACATTGCAGGGCATACACACATATACACATACAATAAGGGCCCATTTGGAGACAATAATTAACCTAGCATGAATGTTTTAGGAACACCTGTAGAAAACCGGTGTGAACGCAGAGAACATGCAAACTTCACACAGAGTTACGGGTAAGAACTCTGTGCAGGCCAGTCAAGTCCATCCACACCAGACTCTGTCATCCAGGTCTTTATGGACCTTGATTTGTGCACTGATGCACAGTCATGTTGGAAGAGGAATGGGCCAACTCCAAACTGTTCCCAAAATGTTGGGAGCATGGAAATGTCCAAAATGTCTTGGTATGCTGAAGCATTAATAGAGCTGTGGCCAGGGAAGTTATTGGAACACTTGAACTCTAAAGTTCTTTAATTTAAAAACATATTTATTTAACTAATAGTAATGCTGTTATCATACACTTTCTCATGAGTAACAAAAGTCTTGCCAACAACTCAATTATAGAGGATAATCTAATGAACACTGACACTTTTAAAATAGTAAAACGCACCAGTGTGTCACTGGGTGCATTTTGGGATTCTGTTGCCTGGGCAACAAATCTGAATCTAATCTGAATTTGAATCAGATTCCAATTATAGACAGATTATAGACAGATCTATCACTGGATTACCTGGTTAATAATGTATTGGTTCAACATTTTACGATCTGCAGACTTCAGGGAGCATACTCCACCAGGTAGCTGCTATCCACAAGTCAGTAGCTCAGCTAGTTCGTGTTGATCGAATCAACTGACTTGATGTTTGTTGATGGTTAAGTATACTCGTGATAGTGTGGTACAGAAACAGCCCAGAAGTGAAGTTGTTGCTGAAACACTGGCACCACACAAATAGGTTCCAAGTATCCAATTCAAAGTTACTCAAGCCTTTCCAGTTACACATAGCTGATAAATGTTGCCTTTTGTTATGCAGTGGACATTCACCTTTTATGAAAGCCAACTTTCAAATAACTATCAATTGGGGCACTTCATCAGTGATCATATACAATCAACCATTTGTTTCTAATCCAGTGATCATTTACTGTACATCCATATAAAGTCAAACAAACCCATATATAAATATTTTGTATATGTTTAACCTTTGAGTGATATTGAAACAAGATTATTTACTGTGTACTGTAACTAATGCAAAACCTAATCTGCTTATTAACTCAGGGGGCACTATATAGTAATTTATCATATGCTCCCTGGCAGGTTTTCTTATATCCACTCATTCTGGAATGTGAAGTAGCCTCAGCCTCAGACTGCCATTGTTTGTAGTGATTCCTTAAATTATTGTTTTGGTTTCCTAGTTCATACTCTTTGTCCTGCCTAGGCTACCCTGTCCATAGTCCATCTGTTCACTGTGTATGGTATTTGTTTTTTTTTATTTGTTTGATAATATAGTTTATTAAACATATTGGATCCACAAAGGCGGCACAGTATACATAGGAGATGACTAGGAAACTCTAATCATAGAGAAGTTACAAATCCGTCGAATGATCTCCTACATATTATTGTATTGGTTTGGGAAAAAGTAACAGAATGTAAACAGGTGATTAAGCCAACAACTAGTAACACATCACTGCATCATGTCATTTCCAGTAAATACCAGATAATCTCATGTCTCTGAGATGAAAGCTTAATTCCACTCAGTCAACACAACCGACATCATTACATTGTCTGGCGCAAAGACGCGTCCTACATTAGTCACATGCTCAGCACTCATTCATAGTATTATTCATGCTAATACTGACAATAAGTCAGACATATACATTTACTACATTAATGTCATAATGTCTGTCTCGCTGTCCCTATTTTTAAAACACACACAGCAACAACAACAATATTTATTTATATAGTACCTTAGAACAATCCATGATTGATCAAAGTGCTTCACAATATTATAACAAACAAACAAGCGCAGCTCGGCACAGGAAAATAAAACTCAATGCATTTCAGGTGCTTATATAGACAATATAAGTATTATGATTATATGATCCAACATGGTGTTCTTGTTCATCCAGTCACATCAAGACCTTTTCCTTGTTTCTACATTGAACAATCATTGGATTAGGAAAACCTGGCATGTGAGCAACTGAAAAAGTGCACCAACTGGTGTTTCCCTCTCAATCGACTCTCATAGCAACTTGAGGACTTTGACCACAGACAGTTTCAGTGTTTCTGCAACATCTGGCTGTTCACAAGAACACCAATGAGAACTTTTGTAGGTGCTGCATCAGGCATGGGTCAAATTGCATATGGAGGGTGTTCACTACTTTGTGGAGTCTGTTACCTGCTGTAATTATTCAAAAAGGTGAACTGGTTATTAGCCAGGTGTTCCTAATCTAGTAATCATTCCATGAGTTTTGAGTGTGTTTAGTATGACCAAGCAGTGGGTAAGTATAATAAGTATTTAAACAAATTACGCATCTTGTGTGCATTATGCCTTATTATGTAATACATTCTTTTAAATTCAATTTTATTTCTTCATCCTGACCATTTTCCACAATCATGGACACAGACTGGGAAATAACCAGAAAAGTCTAATTTCTTTGGAGTATTATTTACCTAGAGACTCCACAGAGTGTATATATATATATATATTTGTTTGTCTGTATTGTAATATTTAAACATTAAATCCAAAAACAAATTTCAGACGTTTTAATCTCTTAAATTTAATCAAAATGTCTTTAATTAGGCAAAAATAATCTGCCAATGAGGTAAGCAAATTTTGCTTGACTGTAATTCCTAAAACTAGCATAAATTTAAAATGTAATTAGCTTGAAACAAGTCTTTTTTAGTTTCTTGAAATTCCGTTTTTGCAGTGTAGAAATAGTCTGGCTCACCCTGCATATTCTGGGCTCTGAAACCAAAACCTTTAACTATTCATGAGCTAGTGTAGGCTTTCTTATAGCTCCCCAGCTCAGACACCATGTGTTAAAGGCCTACAGCCTACCGGCTGAATAGCAATGTAGTGTACCCGGCTTCCTGGAATTTCTGAGAGGGGTACTGGAGGGTGCTCCAACTGGGGACCCGTCGTACTGCTGGGGTACTTCAACGCTCAAGTAGGCAGTGACAGTGTTTCCTGGAGGGCTGTGACTGGGGGGAACAACTTCCAAATCTGAACAAGAGTGAAGTTTTCTTACTAGATATCTGTACTAGTCACACTTTGTCCATAACAACATAAGGGCATCCACCAGTGCACGTGGCACACGAACACCCTATGGAAAAGTCAGTGATCGGCTATATGTCTTGGACACACGGTTGTGGCTTTCAAAAAAAGTTCCATTTTAAAAAGCTATTTTGAAATAAATGTTAATTTAATAAATCATCAAACAACTGCATTCTGTTTATCTTACACAGTGTGCCAACTTTTTAGGAACTGGGATTGAACTAGTTTTTTTTTTTTTGCTGACTCACCGGCTTGCCAGCTTGTGGCAGACGACTCCACTGTCCGTGATGACCTCGCTTAAGCGCAGCTCCAAGTGAACCTTTCCCTGTGGAGGATGGGACAGATTTACCATGGTTACACACCACCCAATGAGAAAAAGTTATTGAGATGAAGAAGGAGAAAACCTAAAGTGTGTGTGTGAGCAAGAATGCGAGATAGAAAGGAAAACAGACAGAGAGAGGTGTTCAAATACTTCAGTGATGCATAAATGGAGAATAAAACTTTATTACTGGCTTGTGTGTGTATGAATAAACTAATTATATCGGGTTTTGTGTGCCTTATTCGCAAAATCAAGACCATGTTAAAAAGAACGTTCTGAGAACATTAATATGTGATAGCCTTTAAAAAATTGAGGATCACCCCTCTGAAGGCTCCACCAGCAAACTCCAGCCAACCTCATCAATATGCAAAGTTTTCTTACTGGATATCTGTACTAGTCACACTTTGTCCATAACAAACACCATGTTCAAACATAAGGACATCCACCAGTGCATCCACCAGAGGTGTTCAAAATACTTCAGTGATGCATAAATGGAGAATAAAACTTTATCACTGGCTTGTGTGTGTATGAATAAACTAATTATATCGGGTTTTGTGTGCCTTATTCGCAAAATCAAGACCATGTAAAAAAAGAACATTCTGAGAACATTAATATGTGATAGCCTTTTAAAAATTGAGGATCACCCCTCTGAAGGCTCCACCAGCAAACTCCAGCCAACATCATCAATATGCAAATGAGTGTTGACAGGCATCTGGGGACACTCTCTCAAAGACATACACAGACACATACACAAAAGAATGTGCACTCCTTCCTTTTAGCGGGAGAGGCTCCATTTTCATCTCCATTTTGGACAATTCCTCTCTCTGTCACACACACACACAAAACTTCCTTTCTTTAGTCATGAATGAATACGACAGTGTTACTAGAGATCCGCCCTAGAGTGAATCTTGCCCCTAATACAGATGTTGTGAATGAAAGGACAGGAAGCCTTCATTCGTTCAAGATCCTGAACTTTTAAGATCAAATGCTATGTTTCTTGTAGAATATACAGTATTTTACGTATATTTGTTCATTTGAACTACACTGCTCACACACAACCACATGTCTACCCACATATACAATGATTCATTTTAAATGTGCTCCCTTTAACAGATGCTGAGTGAGTAAATGGCTGAGTATGACACATCATTACAGTTATTTCATGCCGCTGTCTAATCACTCTGCTGTCAGATCTAAAAAAAGCAAGAAGGGAATAGCATTAAATAATATAGTGGAAAAGTCTTAGACACCCTAAATATTTAGTACACATTTTAGTGCATTGTGATGCTACAAAAAAGTCAGCCTTTATGTCTGTAAAGAACAAAGAAAAAGAAAAATAACATTAAATAACAGCACTTTCATGACATACAATCTATGAATGAATAAATTGAGCTGCTAAGTTTTTTGCAAAAAGCATGCTTTCAAAAATAATCATTACGTTTAAATGTCAGATCTGTGGGAACGGTGGCAACCGTATTTTCTCTGTGGGGCAATGGCAACCTGGTCGGATCGGTCACATGATTCTGTTGCACTGCTGTTCCTTCTGTTCCAAATGTGTGATTTGAATGAGAGAGAATATTTATGTTTTGAGATACAGTGGCTGTTGGTCATTATTTGTATTAATATTTTGAGGTGTATACATAGATTGATCTGTGATTCTATTATGGGAAGACTTCTTGATGTTGTATGTGCGTTTTCATTGTTGATGTACAGGGGTTAGAGAATGAAACTGAAACACATGTTTTTAGACCACAATAAATTATTAGTATGGTGTAGGGCCTCCTTTTGTGGCCAATACAGCGTCAATTCGACTTGGAAATGACACATACAAGTCTTGCACAGTGGTCAGAGGGATTTTAAGCCATTCTTCCTGCAGGATATAGTGGCCAGGTCACTACGTGATGCTGGTGGAGGAAAACGTTTTCTGACTTGCTCCTCCAAAACACCCCAAAGTGG
>JAOUQV010000022.1:1445670-1458569 GCA_028565295.1 Aspidoras spilotus | reverse complement strand
AAGATTTTCAGCTGGAATATTTTACTCATTGAGATCTAGGATGTGTTATATGTATAGCCAAAAAGTCAAAATGAGGCTCAGTATTGTGTGCGGCCTCCACGTGCCTGTATGACCTCCCACAATGCCTGGGCATGCTTCTGAGGGATCTCCTCCGAGACCTGAACTAAAGCATCCGCCAACCCCTGGACAGTCTGTGGTGCAACGCGACGTTGGTGGATGGCGCGAGACATGTCCCAGATGTGCTCAATCAGATTCAGGTCTGGGGAACGGACGGGCTAGTTCATAGCTTCAATGCCTATATCTTGCAGGAACTGCTGACACACTCCAGCCACATGCCAAGCATCCTGCACGGTGTTAGGCTGTGAGCACAACCCCCATATGTAGACGTCAGGCCCTCATGGAGTTGGTTTTTTACCGCTTGTGCAGACACATGCACATTTGTAGCCTGCTGGAGGTCATTTTTCAGGGCTCTGGCAGTCCTCTTCCTGTTCCTCTTTGCACAAAGGTGGAGGTATCGCCCCTGCTGCTAGGTTGTTGCACTCCTACGGCCTGTAATGTGGTTTTCCATTTTTATTTAGAGTTTGATCCCAAATACAGATCTCCATTGAATAATTAGATATTTTTCAAGTGTACTTGAAAAAGTCATGTTCCCTAAATCTGAAGAGGTGGTGCCCTTAAATTGGGAACAAGACAACAACCACAAACACACCATTAGTATCTGTATGTGTGTGTTGGGGGCAGAATTTTTTTTTGCAAAATCTTGGTTCTTGTCTAACAAAATTGCGTATATATGAAGCGGCCACTCCAATCCCCGGACCTCGACCCCATCGAAAACTTGTAGGGCTAACTCATCAGTGTAGCCATCCTACGTGAGGCAACTCATATGTGTGTATGTGATATATATATATATATATATATGGAAACCTATTTTATGAAGCTCTCTGTGCACTGTTCTTGAGCTAATCTGAAGACCACAAAGTTTGGAGTTCTCTAGTGATTGACTCCGCAGAAAGTTGGCGACCTCTTCGTACAATGTGCATTAGCATCTGCTGACCCCACTCTGTCAGTTTACGTGGCCTACCACTTTGTGGATGAACATTTCCATTTTCTTATAATACAGCTGACAGGTAACTGTGGAATATTTAGGAGCGAGAAAATTTCACAGGTGGCATCCTATCAAAGTTCAAAGCTGGGATTCACTGAGCTCCTGAGAGCGACCCATTCCTTCACAAATGTTCTTTTTTTCCTCAGGGGGAAATGATAAATGTGCACATTACACATACAGGTATGTTACATATGCTTCAAATAGTTATGTATAAAAAGAAAATAAAGAAAACACTGAATTAAACCTTTCTTTTCAGGGGTACATATGAGAAACCATTTGGGGTTTGGTTTCCCCATTTTACAGAGGATTCCATTTCTTTCTCGCACGTACAGTAAACATCTAGGGTGTCAAATGAGGATTATCCAGTTACGGAAATGCTACAGCACTACACATTTTTATTCTGTTAATAATAAATGTATCTACATTTTTTATCCAGGAGGAAAAGGTTTTATAATTAATGGATAAAAAATAAGAACATTCAACCCATTTAGAACCAAGGGTTTTATTTAAATAATTATTTGCACAGAATGCTGTTTACTTGGTCACTTCTTCCAGCTTGGGCTCTGAAAAAAATACATAAAAATAAAGATTTAGAAGTCATGAAATCAAGAATACTCAAAGTGTAAATAATCGGGCTGATATTATTATGCGATTTAGCAGGCTTGTATCAGCAAGTTAAAAAAAAAAAGAATACAAATAGACAAAAATTAATGCCACAAAACAGCAAGCGTGCCAAAATCAGATATGGATTTCTGCTTGTTTATTTGCTGGAGACTGGATTAATTCCCCATTGGCACAAATGTTCAGTTTGTCCTTGAAATATTTGGCAAATCCAATTTGTATAAATGCAGATATAGTATCTAGTTTATAGTCAGATACAAAGTCTTCTGATTAAAATCACAGATTCAAAAGTCATTAATAGAGGATTATAACATTTTAAACTAAACACAATGTTTACTATAATGAAGACAACTTCCTAGGCTTTAATATACACTCACCAACCACTTTATTAAGTACATCTGTTTGACTGCTTTATTAACACAAATATCTAATCAGCCAATCACATGACCACATTTAGTCATGTAGCAGAGGTTAAGACAGCTTACGGAAGTACAAATCAAACATCATAATGGAGAAGAAAGCTGATTCAAGTGACTTTGAACTTGTCATGGTTGTTGTTACCAGACGGTGGAAGTTTTACACACAACCGTCTCTAGGGTTTACAAAGAATAGTCCAAAAAAAGAAAATATCCAGTAAGGGGCAGATGTGTGGACTAAAACGTCTTGTTGATGTGAGAGGTCAAAGGAGAATAGGCAGACTGGTTAGAGATGATAGAAAGGCAACAGTACAGTTGGTCAGCACAGTGTTCAGAGGATGGAGGAGATACCGGGAGACAGGACAGTACAAGTGCAAGATAGAACAGGAAAAGCTGTTTGTTGATGGGTCACTAATGGTGTGGGGAGACAATAATTTGTTCAGTAATTCTATGCACATTCCCCAGACCTGTATATAATCAAGGACGCCTGGGACATAATTTCTCTCTACAAATGCCATGTAATTCTTCCTCTATGTGAAATGCCAGGTTGCACCACAGACTGTCCACACACACACTACTGATCCTCATTTTAATTTGTCTTGAGGAATTTCCACTGAGGTTTGATCAGTCTGTAATGTGGTTTTCCATTTTTATTTAGAGTTTGATTCCACATCCAGATTTCCATTGTATAATTTAATATTTTCTCAACACATTACATGGACCTGGACTAAAGCATCCGCCAACTCCTGGACAGTATGTGGTGCAACGCCACATTGGTGGATGGAGCGAGACATTATGTCCCAGATGTGCTCAATCAGATTCAGGTCTGGGGAACGGACGGGCTAGTTTATAGCTTCAATGCCTTCATCTCGCAGGAACTGCTGACACACTCCAGCCACATGCCAAGCATCCTGCACGGTGTTGGGCTGTGAGCACAACCCCCATATGTGGACGTCCTGTTCCTCCTTGCACAAAGGTGGAGGTATCGGCCCTGCTGATGGGTTGTTGCCCTCCTACGGCCTGTAATGTGGTTTTCCATTTTTATTTAGAGTTTGATCCCAAATACAGATCTCCATTGGATAATTTAATATTTTTCAAGTGTACTTGAAAAAGTCATGTTCCCTAAATCTGAAGAGGAAGTGCCCTTAAATTGGGAACAAGACAACAACCACAAACACACCAGTAAAGGTGCAAAATCTGGGTTCTTGTCTAACAAAATTGCGTATATATATGAAGCGGCTACTCCAATCCCCGGACCTCGACCTCATTGAAAACTTGTAGTGCACTGTTCTTGAGCTAATCTGAAGACCACAAAGTTTGGAGTTCTCTAGTGATCGACTCCGCAGAAAGTTGGCGACCTCTTCGCACAATGTACATTAGCATCCGCTGACCCCACTCTGTCAGTTTACGTGGCCTACCACTTTGTGGACGAGTTGCTGTCGAACCAAAACATTTCCATTTTCTTATAATACAGCTGACAGCTAACTGTGGATTATTTAGGAGCGAGAAAATTTCACAGGTGGCATCCTATCAAAGTTCAAAGCTGGGATTCACTGAGCTCCTGAGAGCGACCCATTCCTTCACAAATGTTCTTTTTTTCCTCAGGGGGAAATGATAAATGTGCACATTACACATACAGGTATGTTACATATGCTTCAAATAGTTATGTATAAAAAGAAAATAAAGAAAACACTGAATTAAACCTTTCTTTTCAGGGGTACATATGAGAAACCATTTGGGGTTTGGTTTCCCCATTTTACAGAGGATTCCATTTCTTTCTCGCACGTACAGTAAACATCTAGGGTGTCAAATGAGGATTATCCAGTTACGGAAATGCTACAGCACTACACATTTTTATTCTGTTAATAATAAATGTATCTACATTTTTTATCCAGGAGGAAAAGGTTTTATAATTAATGGATAAAAAATAAGAACATTCAACCCATTTAGAACCAAGGGTTTTATTTAAATAATTATTTGCACAGAATGCTGTTTACTTGGTCACTTCTTCCAGCTTGGGCTCTGAAAAAAATACATAAAAATAAAGATTTAGAAGTCATGAAATCAAGAATACTCAAAGTGTAAATAATCGGGCTGATATTATTATGCGATTTAGCAGGCTTGTATCAGCAAGTTAAAAAAAAAAAGAATACAAATAGACAAAAATTAATGCCACAAAACAGCAAGCGTGCCAAAATCAGATATGGATTTCTGCTTGTTTATTTGCTGGAGACTGGATTAATTCCCCATTGGCACAAATGTTCAGTTTGTCCTTGAAATATTTGGCAAATCCAATTTGTATAAATGCAGATATAGTATCTAGTTTATAGTCAGATACAAAGTCTTCTGATTAAAATCACAGATTCAAAAGTCATTAATAGAGGATTATAACATTTTAAACTAAACACAATGTTTACTATAATGAAGACAACTTCCTAGGCTTTAATATACACTCACCAACCACTTTATTAAGTACATCTGTTTGACTGCTTTATTAACACAAATATCTAATCAGCCAATCACATGACCACATTTAGTCATGTAGCAGAGGTTAAGACAGCTTACGGAAGTACAAATCAAACATCATAATGGAGAAGAAAGCTGATTCAAGTGACTTTGAACTTGTCATGGTTGTTGTTACCAGACGGTGGAAGTTTTACACACAACCGTCTCTAGGGTTTACAAAGAATAGTCCAAAAAAAGAAAATATCCAGTAAGGGGCAGATGTGTGGACTAAAACGTCTTGTTGATGTGAGAGGTCAAAGGAGAATAGGCAGACTGGTTAGAGATGATAGAAAGGCAACAGTACAGTTGGTCAGCACAGTGTTCAGAGGATGGAGGAGATACCGGGAGACAGGACAGTACAAGTGCAAGATAGAACAGGAAAAGCTGTTTGTTGATGGGTCACTAATGGTGTGGGGAGACAATAATTTGTTCAGTAATTCTATGCACATTCCCCAGACCTGTATATAATCAAGGACGCCTGGGACATAATTTCTCTCTACAAATGCCATGTAATTCTTCCTCTATGTGAAATGCCAGGTTGCACCACAGACTGTCCACACACACACTACTGATCCTCATTTTAATTTGTCTTGAGGAATTACCACTGAAGTTTGATCAGTCTGTAATGTGGTTTTCCATTTTTATTTAGAGTTTGATTCCAAATCCAGATTTCCATTGTATAATTTGATATTTTGCTCTCAACACATTCCATCAAGTAATGAATAAAGATTTTCAGCTGGAATATTTTATTCATTGAGATCTAGGATGTGTTATATATGTGTGTATAGCCAAAAAGTCAAAATGAGGCTCAGTATTGTGTGTGGACTCCACGTGCCTGTATGACCTCCTCACAATGCCTGGGCATGATTCTGAAGGATCTCCTCCAAGACCTACAGCGCCAAGCTATAACTGTCCTTCATTAAGACAGTAAAGGCAAGAATGCAAGCCTATGCTAAATGGCCATGATCAGAGGCATGCGAGATAGACCATCACAAGGAAAAAGCAGAATGTGGTCATAATGACATGTCATACACCGTCACTGTTTTGTGATGGCCAGCTTTCTCCAGTACCCTCGGTCTCATGTTGCTTCTAATAATCTGGCTCCAGTCCACGGTGCAATGTTGTCCAAACAGGTTAATCTCAGTATTCCATGTCTTTCGACTCCCTCCACAAGTCCTGCCATTACACATCCTTTAATGCAGTCACATGAGTGCATATGTATTTTATTTGGTTAAGTAATTCTTTTCCCGTTCTGTTCATTCTTATCAATGAGATCCTCAACAACTTATGTTGTTTATATGTGGCCAGACCAAGGCTTTCATCATTTGTAGCAGTGGTCCTAATTTTTTCCCCATGTCTTTGTAAACTTGATCACCACCACCATGCCCGTCAGAACGGTAAAATAATGCGTCATGCCAGCCACAGATTTTTATTTACTACAATTGCCCACTGACAACTAGAGAAAATCCTCCAACGTTCATTAGGAAAAGACTCATGCACAAGATACTGATAGCACTGGGTTTGGATGGATGGTTGGATTTCATCAGTTATGAGATGCAATAAAAGTACTACTGTACCATCAAATCAAAATCTAACCTGTAAATTTGAAGTCAGGGAATTTAGTCAGGTCACCTCCTCCATATAACCTCTGCAGTTTGGTAATTTCTTCCGTCATGTTCTTTTCGTAGCTGGGGCCTGCATCGACCACTCCACCTGAGCTCCTGGATAAGTAAAACAATGTTTGAAAACTGACCAATGTTTCTTCTCCTTCCAACCACTGATACTCACTTGCTCTTAACGTTGTACTCTCGGATCTTATCCAGGAAGATTTTCTGAACAGGGTCCAGATCTTTAGCTTTGTTAAAAAGGACAGCCGAGATGCCAATGTTCCTGCGCAGAGTCACATTCACGGCAGAGCGGAAGAGCGCGGAGAGTTGAAAGAGCCTACCAAGTGCCATGCTGTCTCTGACAATGAAAAGCAAACGCTTTAGATAGTAAATAAAAAACATTAAGGAGCCTGTTCTTTCACCTGTAAAATTATTAAACTGCATTAGATAGGACGGACTTGGAAACGGCAATCATCAAGGACTCATCAATTTATGCCAGAAAAGGTGAACCTCACAGGCACAGTGCAAGCAATCACTGATGGAAGATTTGCTCAATGACCATGCTCTCGATTTTTGCCACAGATCCTAATGGACAAGCAAAGAAAAAGATTCCTAAAGAACTGCAGAGATTTAATTTCCAGGAGCCATCATTTCTGGGACCTTTGCGACAGGTGACATGCCTTAGTGTTAACAGTTAGATTCAGAATATAAGAGAAAGTCAATAGTCACCTTCATCACTGTGATCCCATCTCAAAGATTCAGACATTGAAGGTCAATAAAGATATTTTCTCCAATATTCTGATGTTTTACTCTATAACATTCTCCAAATTTGTCCATAACCTCATACATATATATTATATCAATACTGTTGAGTTAATCTTCCTGAATATTTCACGTTCATCTTTACACCACGTGACACAAAAGAACCAATAAGGTTAAGCAGTCTGTTTTACTTTTACACATAAATAATACAATAATATAATTGAACAATAACTACCATAATGTCATTAACTATTAATTAACAATAATATTCATCACTCACTGTCTGTTCATGCTAATGTTAGTTAGCTAACTTCTAGCTCTACCGACAAACCTCGTTTAAATAGAACGGATAAATGTAAACACATTAATATAATTAATTTATAATATAAATATATAAACTGTAAAATCTCAATATCAATAGATTTAGAGTAAAATATAACCTTTACAATCAAGTACATGACATTCACCTTGCAACGAGATTCTCAGCACTAACAGATGCCTCACTGACGCAAAGAATTCTGGGTACCTTCTTTTACCTTTTTAATGGCTGTAGGCAACTGAATATTTGGTGCATTACCGCCACCATCTGGTCTGGAGTATGAACTCAGGAGATTTTATATTACTAATTTCATTCCACTAGACCTGTGCATTTCAAAAATAAAACAAAAATGTACAATCTCTATCTTCTGAACCCTTTCACTTACATTCAGGGTACTCTTATTTTCCCCATTCTATTTATATGGGTATGTATCTAGGACGGTGGAAGAATTACATCCTCTGTTTTTTCTGGACTATTGCAGTTTTCAGTTATTTTCATGTTTATTAATGAAATACAGAGTGATATTTAGTTCTGTATATGAACCATTCTTATTCTCAATAATACCTCCTATTCTTTGGTTCATTTGCTTGTTTTCCTCCCTCTTTCCACTCTTTATCTGAAATGTATATAATTTCATTCCCGTTTGTGTTGGGTCCCATATCTTTTGCCATTTACTTATTTTATAAAAATACTTTTCATTTTTGCTTTATTGTATTTGATTTCAATCTCTATGTTCTCCTTAACTGTTGCTTACTTAGTGTATATGCATTTCTAACTGGCCATTTTATTTCCCATATAATATCTAGTCATGACTGAGCTTGAGATCAATTAATTGCTAAATAGTGCTGAACTTGAGTCGGATGATATTAGAACCTTTTTTGGTCTTACAAGTTCCAGCCATGTCACTACCTGCATTATTGCAATCAACTCTATCCTATATACGGGGCAGTCATAAGCTTGTGGTTAAGGAACCAGCCTTGTCACCAGAAGGTCCCTGGTTTGATTCCAAGGACTGACAAGTCATGGCTGAAGTGCCCTTGGGCAAGGCACCTAACCCCCAGTTGCCCCCCGGGCGCTGTGCTGGCAGCTCACTGCTCCGGGCACATGTGCTCACTTCACCAATGTGTGTTTCACTGCGCGGATGGGTTAAATGCAGAGGAGCAATTCTGCTGTTTGCAAACATAGTGGCAAAATGCATCACTTTTTCACTTTCATACTGTACAGCCAACTCAACATGTATTCTTTTTAAATAGAATATATTATGTTCTGACATACGATATGCTATCCCTAGTCTTCTGTATGTAGTTTTTGATGCACCTGAATAAATTATAAAATGATCTGTATACTTGTTTCCAATATAAACAGACACTCAATATTTGCTTATTACATGTTCTCGTCTCTCATTCAACAGGTCCAGGCAGTTGCAATTTCTGCTTGTAACTAGGGTGGTACTGTTAAATATGCTGATTCCTAGTAAATTTATTTCCATTTCCAATAACTTTCGTATTTATTGTCCTGCCTTCAATTTTTAAATTATTTATTGTCTTTTTCCTCACAATTGTGTAGTATTGGTTGGCTTATACACAATATTTCCAAAAGTATTCGCTCACCTGCTTTGACTCACATATGAGCTAATATATAATGTTCAATATGACGTCGGCTCACCCTTTGCAGCTCGACTAGTATTTGCTCACCCACATAAATTATCGAAAATAAGTGTTCCAATCACTTTCATGGCAACAAGTGTATGAATGCTTCAGCATACCAAGACATTTTGGACAATTTCATGCTCCCAACTTTGTGGGAACAGTTTAGAGCCGGCCCCTTCCTCTTCCAACATGACTGTGCACCAGTGCACAAATCAAGGTCTGGTGTCCATGAAATTGACTGGCCTGTGAGTCCTGACCTTAACCCGATGGAACATATTTGGGAAAAATTTGAGTGGACACGGAGATCCAGGCCTGGTCCAACATCAGTGTGTGATCTCACAAATGCATTCTGGAAGAATGGTCAAAAATTCACATAAACACACTTCTAAATCTTGTGGACAGCCTTCCCAATAGAGTTAAAACTGTTCTAGCTGCAAACAGTGTATGTATATATATATATATATATACATATATATATAGAGATAGATAGATAGAGGAGTTTAATGACTAAAGACATCATAAATTTTTTTTTATTTTTATTTTTTTTAAATAGATGTAGAAGCTTTAGCTACAAACGTTAAACCACAAAACACGTCTTTATGTACATTTAAAAGTTTATTTATGGAATACAGTGTATAAAGCATAGTGTTTCCAGTCAAATGAAATGTTCCATACACTTACATAGAGGAAGAAATTGTCACACAGAAAGAAAATGAATCCTGCTTTCTGTATCCACACTGTATCATCTCACTGTATACCTGATGCCTTCGTAATCTTCTGCCAATATTCTCCAATAATTTAACCAACAAGATCAGAATTCAGATACTATTAACAACTTCCTTTTGACATAATTACTCAAATATACTGAACTTGTGTGTGTGTGTGTGTGCGCGTGCGAGACAAACAGTATGATTTATTTGGAGGAAAAAAAAAAAAAACTTTTTTTTACACTACAGCCGTGCAGACGTTTTACACTACAGCAGAGCAAATGTTTAAATACATGCTAGATGAGTAGTGTAGCTTCTTTCAGACACACTGCTGAAACCAATATCTGATCAATTTATGCCATATTTTGAAATGATGTGGATCAAATCTTATACAGTAACCAATCGTTCAAATTCAGTGCATTGTATTATTTAAATTGATAGACTTTTTTTAAATTAGGAAATTAATGATGTAAATATTAATATACTACTTCCAATTTATTAAAGTTTCCTTTATCACAGTTGCCAGGTCTGCCCAATAACCACCAATTCATAAACTATTAAAAATAACTAGATCTTGCAACCTTTAATAACCTGCATTATGACTTATGCCTAGATCAAGACAAAGACAGGAAATAGAGTGGACTGTCAAATCTAAAAGAATTCTCTCATTTCCTTCCATTATCCATTCCTTTCAGTATAATCACACACCCAGTTCTGCACCGCAGTAGCCAAGTACGAGATGACATGTAAGGGGAGAAGCCTCTTTGGGGCTAAATTCTAATAAAACAGAGGCTGAAAAACAAAAAAGATTTTTCACTTCACATGGGATTGTACAAAAACACAAACTTCACTGGAGCGAAACATACAAAACACATACAGTGAATCTCTACCTTCCCAAGCCTAAACACCCTAGATCTGGAAAATCTTTTACAAAACACATCTGACCATGTGAATCCAAATGATAACAGAAGTTGATTACACAGGAGAGGGGGTTAGAGAAATAAAAAGAGAGAGAGAGAGAGAAAGAAAATACATGTCTGATATGCATAGGATGAAAACATATCATGACAAATATACACACTATGATTTTTCTGAACCCTGCAGCTGGAGGGACTCAAAGAATAAAATAATGATAAATTTGGGGAAAAAATTTTTTTACCAATCTTGCAAAATGGCTGTATAAAAAAATAAAGCAGAGAGTAAATTTGCCTTATGTAGTATGTTATCTGTGAAATTGTAGTCATGTTCATGAGAGGACAGTAAATGTCCTGATAAAATGACTCTACATTAAAAACCCATTAAGAGAACAGCTTTTCTTCATTTATATATCATGCACTAAATAGGAACAGTTATTTGTTTCTGCATTACAACAATACAATAGACACAAAGAAAACAGTTCATCTTTATTCATGATTTTCTTGTTTTTTTCTTGAAAAAAATTAAAACTTCTAGTTCATCCAAGAGTACATTAGAGTTATCACTATAATCATACGCTCTTGATTTAAATCTCTTTTAATCCAACACAGCACAGCTGTCATCAAAGCACACAAAGGGACAGGAAGTGAAGAGGAAAGAAAATATTGTCTTTTACACCAATCAGTTATATCCCAGTGTTCAGCAGTTAATGCAGGGTGGGAGTGGACAGTGTTGGGGACACAGGTGTAAAAACAGTCATTTCAGATCAGACATTAGCATCAAGTTTCATTCTAATCAATACAATGTAGACCCAATACCTGAACCTGAAACAGAATTCGTTATCAATACAGAGGTCTGAAATGTTTAAA
Source organism: Aspidoras spilotus (assembly GCA_028565295.1). Taxonomy (NCBI): domain Eukaryota; kingdom Metazoa; phylum Chordata; class Actinopteri; order Siluriformes; family Callichthyidae; genus Aspidoras; species Aspidoras spilotus. Next base: position 1,447,094 of record JAOUQV010000022.1, on the reverse strand, counting down.
GGCATCATTTTATCAAGTGACCAATCAGAGGTAACCATGACACTATGGACATGGTGAATTCTTCCCTACACTGTCCAGAGAGGGGTTAAAGAGGAAGTGGTTAGGGGACTACAGACTAGCACATTGATCATTAGTTCATTTGCTCAAAGAACTTATAGGTTGGATTCTCATAGCCATTCTGCTGCATCTTACAAAGATGGCGCTCCTCTGGAGTTATGGCGGCATCCACCTGTAAAAAAACATAATATATCTATAAATAACAAGTCTAAAAGTCATAGACGCCTTATTTTTAATTCTATATTTATATTTCCTGTAAATAAAAAAATATGTAAACTAATTTGTGATAATGAATTACTGAGTTGGTACAAAACAACAACATTACACATTAAAATGTAAGAAAAAACAGTTTGCACAATTGTGTTCATAATAATTAGTCCAACATCACTTCTTCTTCTTCTTTCAGCCTCTCCCTTTTTTGTTTAACTACTGATTTTAATTACATGGGAGAAAATTCATGACTAGGTATAGCCGTGTAATAGGCAACCAACAATCAAATGTCATGACATATACGATGCTAATTGGGTGTAATTGACTCTCCAACATCTATCCGTAAGTAATAAGACCCCCAGTTTTTGGCCAATCAGTGTATAAACACCAATTACACTAAAAACAACCAAAATCTTATGCAGTATTTTAATCTACAGACGGTTTATCAAGTGTTTTCTCCTATAAACCTACAATAACCAGATACACTTCCTGGAAAAAAAAAAAGTCGCCACCTGGATGTAACTTAGCAAACAGGTAAGAGCCATTTATTGGATAATTACTGCATGGGTGATTATCTTTCAGCTGGCAACTGGTTCAAATGAGTTGCTTCCCATGTCTTAAACAACCATGTAGAAAAACTCATCCCATGGTCGTGGACAAGATGCAAGTCTGTTTGAGAAGGGTCAAATCATTGGCATGCATCAAGCAGAGAAAACATCTAAGGACATTGAAAAAATGACTAAATGTGGGTTAAGAACTGTCCAACGCATTATTAAAAACTGGACGGATAGTGAGGACCCATCATCTTCGAGGAGGAAATGTGGCTGCAAAAAATAAAATCACTTAAAAGTTTTGTAAAATAAAAATCAAGGTACAACAACAGAGGAACCCTGGGCTAAGTTTAATAGTGACAGTATAAGCATTTCCACACGCACAATGCGAAGGAAACTCAAGGGATTGGGACTGAACAGCTGGGTAGCCTTACAAAAATCACTTATCAGTAAGGCTAACTGAAACTTAAGTAGTAGGATGGCTTGCACCAAAAAGGCTTACGTGCAGGAAAGAATCACCGTCAATCTCCTTCTTCTTTTGGCCTCTCCCTTTTATCAGGGGTTGCCACAGCGTGTCAGTCTTTTCCACCTCACTCTGTCCCCTGC
>JAOUQV010000022.1:1397942-1409029 GCA_028565295.1 Aspidoras spilotus | reverse complement strand
TCAAGAGCCACTTTGGGGTGTTTTGGAAGAGCAAGTCAGGAAACGTTTTCCTCCACCAGCATCACGTAGTGACCTGGAAAATTATTTATTTGTTTATCCTCAGTATTCTGACTGACAGACCTGGTACAGGTCATAAATGAGTGAAAGTGGTTTCGACTTAAGTCACATCCTTCAAAAACTATTTTATACTGTGTGCTGAAGATGGGTTTACATATAGTTAAAATCACCTGAATTTGACTAGAGAACTACAATTTTCACCATGTGTTACTGCCAGTTGAGAGTAAAATCATTTTGTACACATCAGCAACATAGAGGGGATATCACCTATAGAGGTGAATTAGTGATGCTTTTGGGATGTTTTGTGACTGGTGGTTTATGCGCTATCAAACCCATTCTAAAAAAGTTGGGACAAAATACTAGTTCTGAATAAAAATGGAATACAATGATGTGGAGTTTCAATATTCCATATTTTATTCAGAATAGAACATTAAATTTCATGACAACAATACATCTCAAAAAATGATGAGACACTGTGAGACATACCCTTTTATTTTTACAACAATCTGTAAAGGTCTGGGGACTGTGGAGACAAGTTGTTCAAGTTGAGAGATAGGAATGTTAATCCATTCTTGTCTAATGTAGGATTCTAGTTGTTCAACTGTCTTAGGTCTTTTTTGTCGTATCTTAAGTTTTATGATGCACCAGTTTTTTTCTATCTGGACTGCAGGCTGGTTAGTTCAGTACCTGGACCCTTCTTCTATGCAGCCATGATGCTGTAATTAAAGAAGTATGTGGTTTGGCATTGTCAGGTTGGAAAATGCAAGGTCTTTCCTGAAAGTGACGTCGTCTTTATGGGAGCATATATTGCTCTAGAACCTTTTAACATTGATGGTGTCCTTCCGGATGTGTAAGCTGCCCATGCCACACACTAATGCAACTTCATACCATCAGAGATGCAGGCTTTTGACCTAAGCGCTGAAAACAACTCAGGTTGTTCTTCTCCTTTTTAGTCCGAATGACGCGGCTTCCCTAATTTCCAAAAAATACTTCCAATTTTGATTTGTTAGACCACAGAACAGTTTTCCACTTTGCCACAGTCCTTTTTAAATGAACCTTGGCCCAGAGAAAACGTCTGCACTTCTGGATCTTGTTTAGATACGGCTTCTTGTATAAACTATAGAATTTTAGCTGACAACAGCGGGTGGCACAGTGAATTGTGTTCATAGATAATGTTCTATGGAAATATTCCTAAGCCTGTTTTGTGATTTCAAAATACAGAAGCGTGCCTGCACGTGATGCAGTGCCGTATAAGGCCCGAAGATCATGGGCACCCAGTATGGTTTTCCATCCTTGACCCCTATGCACAAATCTTACAGCTTCTCTGAATCTTTTGATGATATTATATCATGTGGATGATTATATGTTCAAACACTTTCCAATGTTACTTCACTATTTGTCAATGCAGAATTAGGGTAATTGGGAATCCTCTTCTCATCTTTAATTCTGAGAACCACTGTTCTGTTTTTATTTATAGTTTGTACTTTGTCCCAACTTATTTGGAATGAGGTTTGTATATAAAGTATACTAAGATAGTAGTTTATTTACTTTTATGCTTAATCCAAATGTGGTCGCGGGCCAGCCGGTTCCCACCCGGCAACTCTGGGCATGAAGGCGCCAATCCATCGTAGGGCGCACACACACACATTCACGTCAATTTAAAGACACCAATTAACCTAACATGCATGTCTTTGGAATGCAATAATTGAACTTAAAACTTGATTACATTTGCCAGGATTTATGCCAGTTTCAAGCCTATGACTGTCCCAAGAGCAATAAACAGTAGGGTGCACACACACATATTCATGTCAATTTAGACTTACTAATTAACTTAACATGCATGTCTTTAAAATTCAGAAAACCTTTCGGACATGAGGAGAACATGCGAACTCCACACACAGAAAGTCGCCCTACTAGGGGCTTGAACCCGGGTCATTCTTGCTGTAAGGCGACAGCTTTACCCACCGTGTCGTCCCTATACTATAATATTTGAACATAAACTTGATTACATTTGCCAGGATTTATGCCGGTTCCTAATCTGCAAGCCTACGACTGCCCCTAAGTGAAGTAAACAGTTAATAGAAAGTAAATTCCAGGCAGAAAATGAGTAAATGAACTAAGTTACAAAAGTTTACACACTATGTAGAGCATTCTGTTACATTCTAACATTCATTTAATTTCAGACTTTGCAATGGGCACTGCTGTCCCCTTACAGCAAGAAGGTCCCAGGTGGCCTGGGCCATTTCTCTGTGGAATTAGCATGTTCTCCTGTATCCATCTGGGTTGGGGGCTCCTAGTTATGATCCGCTAATACTGTTAATGTCTGAGACACATTGCCACACCAACATGCAAACAGAGACACACAGACACAATCATATATACAGTAAAACAGACAGACAATTGTTGCAAGTCACAGCCCCAGTGCAACCCCAGGGATGATTTTATTCCCAGTCACGCTGCTACTGATAAATAATGGCAGTGGCATGACAATACCGATGATTTTCACCCATTTTTTCTCATTAATGCAGAATTCACCAAAATAAACATTACTGTACTAGGAAAAAGCCGTTTTTAAGCCAACCCAAATTCCAAAATATTTGGGATGCTACAGCTATCCAGAACTAGTGCCAGAAATGAGCCTTAGACATTGAAGGCCTGTAATTATAAATGTGCTTAAATAAGTTCACTTGAAGGGTGTGTGTATTTAAGTGTAGACAGCAATAAATGTTTATTTCACCACCCTAGTGGACAGAAAAAGTGTTTGTCTCCTATGTGTCCTAGATGATGATGAAGTAGGAATGGGGTTTTATATTTAATGCTACAAAATTAGCAGGATCTAGTTAAACAATTCTACTTCAAAATCATACCTCAAAAACAGAAGTCAGTTCCAATATCCAGGACACAGCACGACTAGACATCTAGAATTTAACACCAGACATGAATGGTGCATGGGAGAGTCTTTCTCCCAAATCTTCTCAGCCTTCTAGAGTTTATTGTTAAAAGAGCGGATACTTCGCAATAGTAAACATGGCTCTGTCACAACTTTTGTGAGAAACATTACTGCTATCATGTTTAAAATAAGCTAGTATTTTTCATGAAATCTAATGTATGTTTGATGTTCTATAATCAATAAAATATTTGTTCATTGCATTTTCAAATTTGCATCAGACTCTTTACAGCCTGATAATCTGTTATCACCCAAAAGCTTGGCTCCTCTCAAGGTGTCTTCCTCTTATTCCTTGCCACTGTCTCCAACCGGCTTTTTCATTAGGGAAAGATTTACCTTATTTAAACTTCATAATTATATCCCGTATTTAATTTCTGAAAATCTGATTAGTGATCCACTGTCAGCACATGATTATTGCATTCTTTTGGCTTTGTATAATTGGCCTTGGATGAGGGGGAGAATGTGTAGTAGTTGGGAAAGATCATCTACATCTGTCACACTGCTGCTCTGTACTGGATAGCCATAAAAATATTACTTATGAAGTGCTGCACCTATGTTCTTTTTCATGCACTCATTCTGGATGACAGTGAATAATGCATGGGGAGTGTATAATCATTGATGATGCAGAGAATAACAGAGTATCAGTAGAAGAGAAAACACTACAGAACTGAATTTTATTGTATTTCACTTGTCTCAGCTGCTTTAAACTCTGTAAAATATGGATTTAATTATAGCCACATAGTTATAAACTTTCAGCTCTCTGAGTTCAACAGGGGCATCTATAATCCAGGGCAGGGCTTTTTTGAATGAAGTGGAATGGAATAAAACAGATGTTGACCGGCAAAGTAGGAAAATATTTATGTTATGAGACTGTGTCACGTTACACCGATATGAAAGAAGAAAACTGGACTTAACTTTTTATAAAATATCCTTCTCTATTGTTGTCGTCTTTACACTGGTTGTGCAACATTCTGAAATGAATACAAACATGGTTCCACATAGAATGAGATTGTTCGAGGTAAAATGAAGTTCAGAAAGCCAGAAAAGTCAAGAAATTAAACATATACGTGTGTATATATATATATATATATATTTTATATACATATTCTGAAAATGACTTAAAAACAAAATAACATTCTGAGAAAGGAAATAGAGGCAGAGCTCATTCATAAATTCAGGTTCCTTGTCAAATAAAAAAAATACAATAAATAAATTCATCAAGTTTTGCTTTACATACCAGTTACACACACACAATAAATTATAATTTCAGTGCTGTGTTGTAGACTTTCAGCAAATGTTATGATCAGACAGTACTACATGATATAGAAGTAAAACACAAGTATGTTAATGTCTCAGTTTGAAGTGGAGATGTGTCTGGTATTAGTAGATAAACAATTATAAAACATTTCCAGTTTATTTAATTAATGTTAATGTATTCTTTATATAACTATAAAACAATGACTGTGAAGTATAGTATAATACTATCAAATGCACCCAGTTCTGTTTAGTACACATTCTGTAAGCATGGTTTAATTTTCCTGGACTACTGCATTCGTTTTAGTGCTTTTCCTGTTTTTCTGCACTTTAAATGCTTGTCTTTTTCAGGAGGTGTTCGTGGGAGCTTCCAAAATGTAATGTCAACAGAGTTGTATATGTGAGGAGACCACACTATACCATCACTGGTGGCTACAGTAAAAATTTAATTTTCATCTGGTACCGGTTGGTATCACTCAAAGATTCTATATCCCAAGCATCACTTGTAAACATTGATTGTGTGATTGATGCAAACCATCTGGTATTGCGGGAGGAGCAAATAGATTTTTTGATTGAATGTACTGTATCTGTGGCCACTAGATTTATAAGCATATTTTTAAACACTGTAACAGTTTTGATATTTTAACCACTTGAAATTGAGGAGAGTTTTTGTGGTTTGTAGATTTCCAAACATTACTGCTCCAAAATATTATGCAAAAAAATTAAATAACGAGAAACCAAGTTGATGGTTCCTGGGTTTTAATGCAAAAAAAGAAGCAAGTATCAGTCATCAACATATCCTAAGATAGTCTGTAAATCTTGTCTGTTAATTTACAAACAGCTCAAAAACTTGCTCAACAACCATTAAACTCTATTTCAAATAAGACAAAACTTATTGTCGTCCATAAACTGGCTATTACTGTTTATTGCACTTTATATTAAACATACAATTTATATATTACTTATTTGTAAAGTCATCTTTGCTTTACTGTAGGTCTTTGTCAAAGTGTGCCTGGAGACTGTGATTGTCATAGTTGCTTCTTTATTTACAGCAAAACCCAATAGCCTTCTGTCATGGTAAAATCCTCCCTGGGGTTGTGCTGGGGCTTTGACCATGTTTGGGGGTGGAAATTTAGGCGTAAACAAAGTTTGTTGCAGGTTCATTGTAATTGTATATGTATGACTGCCTATTCAACCCCAATCCTGTAACACCATCATTATGATTTTAGTCTACAAATGTGCACTGTTATATAATATGTCGCTATATTTACCGACATAAAAACATTTTTATCTAAACTCATTTTTGATAAGTAATGTTAGGAATTTTTAAATTATAAAATCAATATATTGATTGATAGTAAATAGTGTGTGACTCTTTAAATAGACTTTGCACAGTACTATACTGTATATGTTACACACTAAAAAATGTCGTTGACTGTTTAAAGAATTCCTAGTTTAATTTAATTTAAAAAACAATTAAATTAAACATTTTAAACATGATTTCTTCAACTTGTGTCTATAAATAAATGCAATATTCAAGACTCAAAGCATACAAAGGCACCGTCTGGTTTAAAACCTTAATTTCTCAATGATGAGGCAAGCATTTTCAATGCTGTTGTTAGAAACAGTTTCACTTATAAATAACCATGCAGATTGTTAACTTAGTATAAAGTATTGTCATGACTTTTTTTTATTTTGTAGGTATAATAATATGTGAATTGGTTAGTTAGTTGGACCAAGCTGAAGATTTTGTGTCAGCGTCTGATTTAAAGATTACTACCTAATACAGTGTTCCCTCGCTATTTTGCGGTTTGATTATTGAGGATTCGCTCTTTCATGGATTAATGTAAAATTGACAGTATATTAAATTAATAATTTCGCAGAAATTTTGGGTAGTACATACTGTAATGTACAGTTCTGATGAATTTTGTGTAAAAAAATCACAACATGTATAAAAATATATTTAAAATATAATTCTAACACATTAAAAGAGTCTGTATCACAGTCGCTGATTGGCTCAGTATCCATCGCAGGCTGTTTTCTTTCGCTGTGTGCAGCGTTAACATCTTCTCCCTTTCATTTCACATCGGCATCCGATTGTTTCGCATGTGTAGGAAGGCTTTATAAAGACTCAATAATGTATAAATATTAAAATACATATAGTGCCCCATATTTAACACCCGCAATATAGTGCCACATACGTAACACCCGCAATAAGTAAGGGAACACTGTATTCAGTACAAAATAAGGTGTATTTGTATTAGCTACTAAAACATTAATTATAAGTTTACCATGAACCGATTAATAGATACTACACTGAACAGTTGGTTACTGGATTAGGAACATCCGGCAGGAGCCATATAATCACTGATAAAATTGGTTAAATCATTGGTGGTTATGTCGCAATCGACTTTGAACATGGACAGACTGTTGGAGCTCAAAGGTGTTTTGCCATAACTTCAGAAGCAGCTGCACTTGGGGGTTTGTTACTGTACCACAGAATCACAGATGTAGCACGAGTGGACGAACCATCAATCAAAATCCAGCCGAAGGTCACACAGCGGTCGACCATGTGTCATTGTTCAAAGAGGTGAAAACAGGAATTTGACTAGCAACCCTAACTGGAAGAACTGCTGCACCTGACATGCATTATTACAATGTTTGCCACCAGTATTTTACATGATACCTGTATGCTATAAGTAATGAATAGGATGGACCTACTTGTTATTAGTCATGTGTTCTTAATCCAGTGACTGTTCAGTTTAGATTTAAGTGAGTTGTAATGGCCTGAAATCATGCTGTACAACCAGAACTCTCTGGGCATGTTTTCAATGCTAAAAGTAGTATAGTCTATTCATGCGTGAATAGCTCTGAATTTTACCGGATAACCTTAATATTAATTTCTCTCCATTTCACTTGTTGCAGTTTGTTGGATTATCAACCTGATTGTGGATGGCAAAATATGAGTGGCTACATACAGTTTACTCTTCAGTAGATGAAGTGATTGCATTCAAGGCAGGGGTTACCTTGTCCAGGACCATAAAGCTAAAAAACGTCAGTTCCACAGTGGCAAAGTTCAGGCAAGGAAGAACATTTGAACTTCAAACTGTTCTGCTCTGTAAGACTCTATGTGCTCTACTTTAAATGCCTCTTCTCGAGACCTTTCACCACAGACCCGTAAGCAGAAGAAGCACACATCCCTGTGTTTTCCCAATTACATTTTACTCAGGAGTTCTCAGCACTTTTTATACAGACAGTGTTGAAAGGCTGCAGGTCTTTCCCCCAGAGGACATCCCTTAGATAGCTTTCCCTGCGTGTCCTTGCACTGGACAGTACGACTCTGCCATCCTGTGTCACAAGTCCTGGAACAGGTCATCCATAAACCTGTCACCCACCGTGGCCCAGGTGGGGTCGTTGCTAGAGGTTCTGTTGTGGGAAGAAGCTCTGTAGTTAAGACATTATCAGATGACAATGCTGCAGGTGTGGCAGAAATAACCAAGGTTGTCCGAGGTGGGAGAGGTATTTTGCGGGGCACAAAGAAGCTGTAGCGTATGTCTAGAGGTTTCTTTGGGTCAGTTGCAAGTACCTGAACTACAAGATTCTCTCTGAGAGCTCCAGGTCCTGTGGTGTGAAGAACTTCATCGTGTTGACTCCAGCCACTGTAGTTAAGCATGGTGCCATTTAGTGAGATGATTGTCTCTGAGGTGGAGATCATGAACTTGCCATTGAGGAGGTACTCTGCACTGGGCCGTCGCAGGGCCAGGTAGGCGCTAAAGTGAGCCTGACCTTTTGGTTTGTACTGACGCACCTTGATGTGAGTCGAGCCTTCTGGGATCTTCACAACATCAGTATATCCCTTACTGGAATGAAACAAGACGAGAGGAAAAAGGTATTATTTTCTTGCAAACGCCATAAAAGCCAAACAAACACTCTACCCACTTCTGGTCAATCATGCTTGACTCATGCGGTCCATTCTAATATAAACTAATATAGTTAATATTCACAAAAGTCAACCTGAACTTCTCTAGACATTACCCAGCAGCTATATATAAAAATAGAAATGTCTAAATCACTTGTACCAGATAGTAAACAGATTTCAATTTTCTCACTACTACAAAGTCTGTGTAATGTCTGTGTGAGAAGTGTGTGGATGTTTTGGATATGAACGTGATCTATTTGCCACTAATCTTGGTCCACCACATTTAACCCATTCATGCAGTAAAATGTGAGCACATGTGCCTGGAGTGGTAAGCCTCCTCCACTGCGCCTGGGGAGCAATGTTCTTATTTGACTTGGCGGTACCAACAACGACTGACAAAACTACAACTGACATTTGAAATGTTGACATTTCTGCCATGCTACTGGCATTAAGAAAAACTGAAACACATCCGGGGATGAAGAATGGTCATTTCAACTTAAGTCATTCATTTCCTTACACAATAGGAACTTCTATTAAAACAATGTCAGATTTCCTGACATTCAATCCAAGAAGTCTATGTACACATACAGTAGTTGTATATGGTATCATGGACATTAAATTGTTTAACTTGGAGCCTTCCACAAGCTTTAACAATACACAGTATGTTGGTCTATTCCTTAGGATATTGCTACCAATTGGAGATCACTCCTAATTTTCTTATGTCTAGGCTCAATTATTTAGATGTTTTCATGATATCAAACAAAGGGTTAAGTAAGCTGCCTTTGTGGTCATGGTTAAGACCTTGTCAGAGGACAATGCTGCAGGTCTGGCAGAATAAAACCAACGTTGTCTGCGGAGAAAGCCGGGTTTTTTTGGGTCAACCATTCAGCTAAAACATAAATCTATAGGTTTCTATGGGTCAGTTGAAGCACTTCAAGGCTCTTTTGGAAAGCCCCAGTTCCTGTGGGGTGAAGAACCTCAATTTGATGGCTTACAGCCTCTAAAGATAAGCATGATGTGGAGTAAAACACAGTGGAGATCAAAAAGTTGACGTTGAGGAGTTACCCTCTGCTGGGACTTAAAATTACTAACGAATGTTTTTGAGTTTTGTTTCTTTTCATTACATTCCCAGAGTTTTACATACATATGGTTATTATTTGGTATCATTGCCTTTAAATTGTTTAACTTGTATCAAATATTGTGGAGAGCCTTTCTACAAGCTTATAACAATATAGGTTCATGGAATTTTCATATTGCTCATTGTGGAGGTCCACAATTTTTTCCCCTTTATTTGCCTTATGTCCTGGCTCATTTCTTTTGATTCTTTTTATAAAGTCAAATACAGAGTCAAGGTCTTTTCTGTGGTTTTGGTTAAGACCTCATCTGAGAGCAATGCTGCAGGTGTTTCCACAGTTATAAAGGCAGTGGCATTTTGCAGAGTACTTATAAAATATGTATAGATAATTCTTAGGGTCTCTATTACTAGGTCCTGTGGTGTGAAGAGCCAAATTGCTTGGGCTCCAGTGTTGCCTGCAGGTCCACAATTTTATTTATAATGTCTTTGCTCAATTATGTAGATTTTCTCATTGTGTCAAGTCATTCAGACCACAGGTGCATCTTTAATTTACCAATTAAGCAATGATAAGACAATCATCAAAAAGTTTATTTATTTTAGTAATTCAATAAAAACAGTGAAACACATACATTATATAGATTAATTACAAACACAGTAATCTATTTCAAGTGTTTATTTCTGTTAATGTTGATGATTGTCTTACAGCCAATGAAAACCCAAAATTATCTCTGAAAATTAGAATATTATATAATTTATTATATATTTTATTATATATATATATATATTCTATATTTTTAATGCAGATATTTTGGCCTGCTGAAAAGTATGTACAGTAAATGCACTCAATACTTGGTTGTGGATCCTTGGCTGGCATGGAGACGATCTGCCTGAGGCTCTGCTGAGGTGTTATGGAAGCCTTCAGTTCGTCTGCATTGTTGGGTCTGGTGCCGTTCTCTATGGGGTTTAGGTCAGGCGAGTTTGATGGCCAATCAAGCACAGTGATACTGTGGTTATTAAACCAGGTATTGGTACTTTTGGTAGTGTGGACAGGTCCTAAGTTCTGCTGGACAATGACATTTCCATTTCCAAAAAGCTTGTCGGCAGAGGAAAGCATGAAGTGCTTTAAAATTTCCTGGTAGATGGCTATAATGACTTGATAACACAGTGGACCTACACCAGTAGATAACATGGCTCCCCAAACCATCATTAATTGTGGAAACATCACACTAGACTTCAAGCAGCTTGGAGCAGAGTCTTCCTACAGACTCTGGGGCCTTGATTTCCAAATAAAAAGGAAAATTTACTTTCATATGAAAACAATACATTGGACCACTGAGCAAGAGTCCAGTTCTCTCCCTGGCCCAGGTAAGAAACATCTGGCATTTTCTCTTGGTCATGAGTGGCTTGATAAAAAAGTTGTAGCCTATATTTTGGATACGTCCATGTGTGGTGGCTCTTGAAGCACTGACTTCAGCAGTCCAATGCTTGTGAATCTCCCCCAAATTTGTAAATATCCTTTAATTGGCAATCCTTTCAAGGCTGCGGTTATCCCGGTTGCTTGTGCACATTTATCTCCTACACTTTTTTCTTTCCACTCAACTTTGCATTAATATGCTTGGATACAACACTCTGTGAAGAGCCAGCTTCTTTCAATGAGACATTTGTTCTTACCCTCCTTGTGGAGTGTGTCTGCCACATAACTGCCAGTGTCTTCCCCATGATTGTGTAGCCTACTGAACCAGACTAATTGTATTCGTATTCGTATTGATTATAAAATACTTTTGCTCACTTACAACGCAGTTAACGGTCTTGCACCACAGTATCTTAGTGAACTT
>JAOUQV010000022.1:1378469-1389602 GCA_028565295.1 Aspidoras spilotus | reverse complement strand
TATACATATTTCTTAATGACATCTAAAGTTCATAAGTCTTCGGCTTTTCGTCACTTGCCCCACCCCAGCTTTCTTCACTTTAGAATTCCTCCCTGTTTTTGACTTTGCAATGGCTCTCTTAGGGTGTGCTTTATTTTGGAAAGCCTGCTTCCCTTTAACTTTGATACATTGTATGTCTCTTTCTCACATTCCAGCTCAAGTTCATGCTGCGAAAAACCTCTCTATCCTGGAGAGCTGTTCCACTATAAATATATCTAACCATATATTACCCTACCCAGAACTGATAGAGAAGACCACACTAAGAGCAAGATGAGGTACAAAGGATCACAATATAACTTCTAAGCAATGAAAGGCTTTTTTCTCATTTGTGTGTCACCATGGGAGAACATTGAACAACAATTGTGTGCATGTCAGGGTTGGGCATGTTCGACATCAGGGCCAGACAGCTTTTCATCATTAATAAAAAATGTATTCTAAGTAAAGGACCAATTTTTACCTATGTGCCTCTTTTGTTTATTCAGCTCTTTTTATCTATTTTTCATGAAGTTTAAAATTAATTTCATTCATTTATTATCTTCACAGGCCAGCTGGTGCCCAAATGGTCACTCTGGGGGCAAAAAGGGAGGATCAATCCATCTTAGGACAGGGCATCAATCCATCTTAGAGCACTCACACAAGGGCCAATTTAGAGACACCAATTAACCTAAAGTACATGTCTTTGGAATGAGGGAGGAAACTGGAGTAAACACATGCTTCACAAACTTTCAAGCACCACTGTAATCTATAAGGTTATCCAAATCTTCCCCAGTGTACCACTCTCCCTCAGACCTACCGAATAGTGTCTCTTGCGGGTTTTGTCCACACACTTGCCATGCAGACATATCCGGCCCTTGCCACACTGTGTGCCCTCTGCTGCTGGCAGCTTTTTGGTCAGACACACCATCTGGCCCTTCCTGATTACAGCACACCACAGACGGGCACATACATCCATGCCTGGGCACACCGAGTATTCCAGGCCGAAGGCTAACTGGCACTGCCGCACTGCATCGTAGCTCTGACCAGGTAGTTCCTCAGGACCCAGCAAAGGATTATGGGGCATATCCAACAAACACTCCGCTGTAAAAGAAAAGTAAGAGATAAAGCAAGTCAGTTTAAAGTGCATAAAAAGTGCATCTGTGTGTCAGATCATACAGAAAGTTTGGACAAGGAGGTAATCAAACCATTACTAATAATAATAATAAATAATATTGATATATGACCACTCATATGTACTATAAACGTAATTTTTTAAATTCTAACTATTCCTGAATTTCATAAATCCCAGTGCTTCTGAGTTACCCACGGCACCACCCTGCTGACTAATATAATTTATATCAATGATTATACAGTTATGTCAAAGGTTGTTAAATGAAAATGCATAGTTCTGTCATAGGAACAACATTAACACTAATACAAAACACACAACCTATTGTTTTAGACAAGCTTCAGTTAGTTGTATATGTGTTGATTTATGATAATGTCCAGGGAATGTCCACAGAATTTTAAAATGTTTTTTGGTTATAGAATTAAAATGTAAATTTAACTGTCAGACATCCAAACCGTGATGAACGAGTCATACCATTTCCATCATCAAAGAAGTCAGTGATGGTGGCTGAGGTGCAGCGGCTCCAGGGTTTGGAAGCATCAATGGAGGTCAGGATTGAAGACATGAGCCTTTTGTCTTCATTAGAACCGAATTTCTCCTCACAGAACTTTGAGTCATCGTGAGACAAGCCTAGAAGATGTCCTGAAAACAAGCATATACAGTCTCAGAGACCCTGCTGGTTTTCAGTAGAAATTTAGCTGCAGATTTATTATTTTTAGGGAATACTGCAGTCAGTACAGAATGACTTTAGAACATTACAATGATCTAAAAATGTACACTAAACGATCAGTGGAATATGAACACCTAGAAAGAGGAATGCTGGAAAGTCATAGGTGTTGTACTGGTATTTGAGCTGTTCTACTGTTGCATGTAAGAGCAGCAACACGCAATGCTCGTCTCGCAGATCAACAGCATGTGGGAGCTGTTTGACATTCTGCTGGATGTTTTTGGATGGTTCATCCACTGTTTGTCCACCTATTATACTAGAGTAGAGGTCTGTACTTGCAGTACATTTAATTGTCATTTCCGGAATCAGGGGTTTAATTTATCCAGTCAGTGCAGGAGCGGGACCACATTTACAGGTAGAAAATTCCCGCAAATGAATGAATACTCTATATGAAATAGTTATATCCAAGCCAGGATAGATCGATGTAACAAGTAGAATATTCACAAAGTCTTGTGAAGAAAAAAGAAGCAGTTTTCTTCAGAAGTGGACCAGAAGTGCTTGTTAACTTTAAGGTATGCTCTCAAGTTTATATTGAGATGGCACCTACAACGTGACGATTAAGTAAATGGTAGTACACTTGTGGCAGTTGCGCTATAGGCAGGTGTGTAACCAGGAGCACGCGGGAATGTTCTCCGTATGTAAGAGATGTACTGGATGTTAAAGTAATGTGTACATTAGTTTATTAAAGTTGAACTATACAGTTGTACATTAAAAAAGAGCAAGCACATTTTTTTCAACTCAGAGTCTGTATTCTGTGACTTTGTTAACAGGAGAACATGCAAACTCCATACAGAGGGACCCTGCAATGCACAGGCCAAGAAATGTTTATTTTATTTGCTTAAAGTTTTAATATAATTAAAAAATTTCAACTCATGTTATTACTGCAGCTGGGATGGGTTGAAGTGTGTTATGTGGTGGGCAGGAGCTAGATAAACGCTGCTGCTTTTTGGTGGGAGCAGGAGAAAATCAAGTGGTAATAGACAGGAGCGTTAAAAAAACTGTCTGTGGCTGTGCTGTGTCCGGGTAACATCTTCTAGGAGAGCTGACTGTGACATAACCACCAATCAGGGCACTTTATCCCTGATCATTAACCCAGTGACAAATTAGTGTATAAAACTCCACAAACTGTACCTTCACTGTAAGCAATAAAACACTGACTTCCTTTAGTTTATTAGTTTAGTGCACTTTCTAGTTTATTTATATGTTATGGAGAATGTGAAACAGTTCTTCTGGAGACTTTGTCTGTCGCACTATTTACAGAAAAACCCAGGTTTTTGTTGTGTTTTATATAGATATAGCACAACAACTTGATTTATCATTTGCTTCCCATTTTAAATCCAATTACATCTACAAGGTTCTGTAGTTCTTAGCCTTGTTCCTGTGTTAACCCGAATAAACATGTTCTATCTAGTGTTTAAGACTTGTGTTTGTTCAGTTTTAGAACAGGATAAATATGACTATACTATAACAATATTATAGCTTGTATATGAACATGTACACTAGAAAAGATTTATGGTGTTTGAATCATACCAATTTCATGTGCAACGGTGAAGGCAGCATGCAGACCATCATCTTCTATCACAGCACAGCTCCTTTCTGGAGAACATACTGTGCCCACGTCCGCCATGCCCAGTGTATCACATGAGTGATGTCCGCACAGGTCCTAAACAGACCAATATACAGTTTGTGCATTCCTTAATGTTATCTGACAACATATAAACAAAAATACACACCGTGTTGCATTTAATTCCAATTTAATTTCAGGGCAATTTAATTCCTTATACTGATACCTATACTGGGAATGTAGCTCTGCATCCTAATTCCACAGAGGACAATATACTGTCGCACAATACAGCCCATGATGTAGTTCCTTCCATTTGCTTTTCACATAGAGCATTATCACCCTCTCATAGGGGGTGACGCTTCTCACTCTGGATTCAGAGAGTGCATTTCTACAGCTCTTGATTTCCACAAATAAGCACTGCATCCATCCAACTTTCTGGAGGGTAACATTTCCAAATGGGGCCCTGTTTGAAATACAGATATTTCTGTCATAGTTATTTAGACTTCATTTCCCAGCAGTTTTGTCACACCACTGGGGCTTACAAAAGACAAAATATTTGTCACCTGCACCCATTATGTCCTTATAGAGTCACATTGCAGTCACAATAACTCTAGTTTCTGTTTCCTATTGGCATGCCGTGTTTCTGGTTTCTATGTGCTTATTTTAATGCACATCATACTTCTGGGGTTTTATTTTGTTCCTGTTCATTAGTTGATTTTTTTTCTTATTGTCTTTCAATTAAAAAAAAAACGATTTTTTTGTGTTTGCATCTGTCTTTCTACTTCCTCACTGTGACATACTGTATAAAAGTACTGTTCACTTTCCCTCCATTCTTCGGGTATAATTTCACTCACAAACATTTCATTGAATTTCCCATCTCTCCTATACATTTTCATACCTCTATGATATGTCATGAGGTCTGACTGCCTTTCCCTTCTTTATTTTTTCTTTTCTTTCAAATATTTTCTTATTTCATCCTTGCTAAATTTTGCTACCTCCTGTTCCACTATTATTATTCCTTCCACTCTTTCTTCCCTGTCATTCTCTTCATTCCTCAGTTCCTTAAAATACTCCTTCCATCTTTCCCCTTACCGTCTCCTCACCTGTCAGTACATTTTCATACTACCCTGACATGTTGCACATTCTTTCCCGCTCCATCTCTCCTTCCTTACAGTCTAACATCTCATACAACTCACCAAAGGCTTTCTGATTAGCCTTTTGCTACCTCCCTTTTGCTGTATACTTATATCCTTATACTCCTGCTTACTCTCTTCAGTCCTTTTCCTGTCCCGTTTCTTCTTCCCTAACCTTCTATGAAAAACCTCCTGAACTTCTGTCTTGTATCTGTCATCCAGCAAACCACCATACAATGTTGTTTATATACACTTTCCCCTGCCACTACCTTACAGTCTCCAATCACTTTCATGAAACCTTGTCTACAAAATATATAGTCTACCTGTGTGCTTCTGCCTCCACATTTGTAGGTCGACCTATGCTCCTCCTTCTTTTGGAAGTATGTGTTTACCACAGCCATTTCCATCCTATCAGTCCTTCTAGATTTTTATCCTTAATACCAAACTTGCCTATCCCATCATCATCTCATTTGTTTCCTTCACCAATATGTCTATTAAATCTTCACCATCCACCACTCTTTTCTCTCTGGGAATGTTCTTTACCACTTCCTCTAGCTTCTTCCAGAATCACTCTTTCTCTTTATCTTACAGCCAACTTGTGGTAAGTAGCCAATGATAACATTTATCATTACACCTGCAATTTGAAGCTTTAGGCACATCACCCTAACGGACACTCTTTTCACCTCAACAACAATCTTTACATAATCCTCCTTCAATACCGACTTCATTTCTCTTCCTATCCACACCATGAGCCTTGCTACCCTTTACTTTTTCTCCTGAACACACAAATATCCACCTTTCCTCTCTGCATCGTGTCAGATAGTTCTCTAACTTTTCCTGTCATCGTTTCTACATTTAGTCCCTACATTTCAGTCCTATACTCAAATCTCCTGTTCTCTCTCTGTCTCCTCAAATGCTTCCCTCATTATCAATACATACAGTACAATACATAGAGTGTACAGTATTCTGGGGTGTACAGTTTTAACTCTATAGTCATTACATTTTAAGTAGAAACTAGTATTTATGCAGAAATGTCAAAAGGAGATAAATTTTAAGAGATGCATTTCAGAGGTCTTTTGAATGATAAAAGAGACATTGATTTAAGTGGATGAATCCAAACCTGAATAGGTTGCCAGATCCCCAGAAATGAAAACCATAACCATTTCTCTGCCCGGATATTATGTCAACAAAGCTTATCTAAAATGGACAGTAAAAAATTCAATAATGTTCTGTGATCTGATTAATAATTTAAGACATTGTGTCCGGATAGTATTATTTGAAAATTCCATCCCAACTTTTATGGAATTTGGGTTGTAGACATTTAGGCTGATCCAGAAGGATTGTTTTTCATGTAATTACAGCCATTGCTATATTGGTTAGATGATAAGTAAACTCAGAACAGAGGATTATAGCTTAGGGAATAATTTATTGCATGAATACACTGCAATTACTCCCTGGAAATATATGCACTTCAGGTGAACCTCAATAACATTCCTCCACAGGTCCAACAGAAGATAATGGATTTGAATGCAGAGATGTTCCATGAATGATGTAAGAGCAGTTTTACTATGAAAACATCCACCCCATGCAAGCATAAACCAGACTCTATAATATATTATGGAAATCCATAAAACAGATAAAATGTCTTATACCTGCATTCTGTAATAACAGAGTAATCACGCCCAAAAGTTTGCACAGCCTCCATGAGGGCATATTTACCCAGTTTCTCATGCTGAACAGAGACAAACCACAGTCTGTTTCAGGATTTCACACACATAAACAAAAACAAGTCACTTCCTCCCACACCCAAACCACATTAGAGAAAGGTGCTCTTAAATACCAATTTCTCCAAAGACCAAGAAAACTTACTAGACCATCTGAGTTTAAACCCTGTGATGGGCAAATTTCACAGATTACATCAGTGCACTGAATGTGTGTTGGGTATTTTCCAGAGGGCAGTGTGAGGGCAGAGTGAGGGCAGTGTTGAATGCTTTGAAGGTTAGGTATGACTGTTGCCTCAACTGAGTGTGTGTGTGTATAACATAATGCATATTGGGGTGCCATTTCCCTGCATTACTAAAGCTAAACATGCATATGTAAAACATATGGTATTAAACATCTGGTGCCTAATGCCTTAAAATGAGGTAAGTACAAGATCAGATGAACAACAGCAAACAGTATATAAAAAGAGACATCAATATTTAGAAGCCATTTGTGGAAAACATGCACTGTTACTGCTGCTAAAGAAATTAAGAGTGTAATCAGCGACTATGACTACCTATAAAATGAGACGTTTGGTCAGCTTGCTGCTCTGAAGACAGCTGCTAATCTTTCCAGTCATGGTCATCCTAGCAAATTCACCCAAAGATCAGAACACCTAATGGTCAGAAAAGTTACTAAAAACCCAAGGTTAAATTCTAGAGTGCTCGGTTGTCATAACAAAACAATGTGAAAAAAATAACAAATATAGGCTTCTTCTTCTTTCTAAAAAGAACATGACATCATGGCTAAGGTTTCCATCTGAACAAACCACAAGGCCACTGTATTATATACTCTATATAATAGAATAAATCATCTATACAACAGCTAAACATAGCCAACATTCATGCAACAAGTCAAATACATCAGCAAACCTACTAGAAATGTCACAATAATCGATGCTTTAATGGCAATCAATACCAAAATGTTGGTAAAATTTTGATTCGGCTCTTGTTTCCTGTGGTATCGAAAGTTCAGATGGTTTTACAAATCTTATAGACCACAAGTGGGCAGCAAAATAAGACAAGCGTACACGTTTATATGCAAAGAGAAAAAGTTATGTGTCAGCCATGGCTAAATAGGTATAGAGCTGGAGACCAAAAAATCACCGGTTTGATCTCCGCTGCAGGGACCGAAGCTTCTATTGAGCAAGCCACCCAACTGCTTTCTGTGCGCCTTAATGGGGTGAGCACATTTACCCCTGGATGATTTAAATGCAGAGAAAGAATTTCCCTACGGGGCTCAATAAAAGAATCAAATCAAAATCAAATCGAAGACTGCTTCAATGAGTTATATTTATATAGTGTTTATATTAAAGTTGTAAAGTTAATATCCCTGGTTTATTTTGTGTCGTGGTATCGAAACCGGTATCAAGTACTGTAGAAATTATAGTGGTATTGGTAAAAATCTGGTATCGTAACATCCCTAAAACCAAAAAATAAAAAAATGGTGCTGCATTAGTTAAAGCCCAGACCTCGAAACTTTAGAGATGCTGAGACGGAAGCTTATGAGAGCTGTAAATAAACAATGCTAATGTGGTAAAGAAAGGGCCAAATGTTATCCAGAACTCCTCTATTTCAGAGACTCAGACTTAAAATCTATTTTATTGATAATAAATGTTGTTCTATGAAATGTTGATTCATACAGTGTATGTGTGTCTTGTTTATTTTCACTTCTTTCTTGCTGAATAATCGATGATAGTAAATTTGTTGTGTATTGTTCTAAGGTGGCAATATTTTCAATTTAATAAGCTTATATTTTTTACATAAATGTGAACTATGATTATATGTCATGAACATTTTTACATGATTTTCCACATAACTTATTCTCAATTACCTTTCCCCTGCAGCTGAACCCTTTACTGCGGTCTTGTTGATTTTCAACATAGATCTTTCACAGACCCATGAGAGAAGGGCACAGACAGACATAAACAGAGATGGAGACATGGTGGAATATTGAGATGAAAATATGGGCAGAATGAGGCAAATATACAGACAGTGATCCAAGGAATTCCCTTGGCGGCACACCAAGGCTATTGGGAGGCCAAAAGGAAATGAAATATTCTGGGGAAAACAATACTGGCTGCAAAAACTGAGAGGAACACATGTGAGGCAACAATCAAAACAGAAGCTAGGGACTGTGATCCAGGAAATGTCTGAAAGAAACTATGCATGACAGTCTAGCCTTTAATAGATTAAGCAATGACACTGACGACCTGTCAGTTACAGAAATTTAAGTAATATTGAAAATAAAATAGATGATGGATAGAAATTAGAGTCACAGCAACAGTTTATATAAGGATCTGGACTACTACAACTTTACACTAACAGCTTACTGCAATTTTGTGAACTTGGTCAGCCTTCACACTTGGCATTAATTCAGAGCAAACATTTTGAGGAGAGACAGGAAGAGTGGTATTTAGGTGGAGAGGAGACTGGATATTTGACGCTAGGTGTGACTACACCACAAGATTCCGTCAGCTGGTTCTGATTTGTTGTTCTTCTAAGGACGGGTGAAAAACAACTCTGCTTCCTCTTTGTTAAGTTCCATCAGCTGTCCTGCTCATTACAAGCAAGTATTTGATGTTTATGATCAATATTTTGGAGATAAGCGAAGCTTTAGCTTATAATTTAAGACGAAAAGTTTGCGGTTCGGTTTATGATCTGCGAATAAGCATGCAGTGCCGAACAGCCTCAGTGCTGTTAGGCAAGGCACCTAGCCCCTAATTGTTTCCAATGCACCTCAATAGGGATGCCGCACCCTGCTCTATGTATTTATGTGTGTTCACTGAACACTGTTAAATGGAGAGACAAATTCCAATAATCAAGAAAATATTCAGATCAATGTATTATCACTTATTATTATTATTATTATTAATAATAATAATACAACTGCAGACTAGCAGCCAGGGCTTCAAATTGTATAAAATTGTATTCAAACGAATAAACAAAAAACTACCCTTTCTTAATGTCAACACAAATTAATGCGCAACCCCGTATGCACAGCGGTCAAAGACAAACTTCCTGACAATACTGAGTTTCTCAAAAGATCCCGGAACCAAACCAGCAGTGTCGCTTCCTGACCTTGGCACATAGCACAAAGCTTTGTGCCAGGAATCAAGCATCATGGATCAACATCCCAAATTTGTGTGAGGTTTTCATCATGCTGTCAGCTTTGAGTAAAGGGAAGAGAAATATAGAATGTGTGAAATACCAGACCCTGATACTAACATTAGCCAGGAAACTCTATTCATATATTTCAAACATATATTTAATTCATTTATACAATAAAGTTTTGCTTGTATCACATTTCCAGTACATTTGCATTTACTGTATATTTAAATACATTTCCATGTAGCTTTTATCCAGAGAGATAGACTAAATAAACTGTTAACTCCAAAAGATAATGCTGGTCAATGTATCGCGCACCCACGGGCACCGTCCAAAACCAGACCGTTCTCGCACACTCTTCCCAATTCCGGAGACAGAGTGCGCGTAAATTACCTATAGAACGCGCCCTGAGGGGAGTGAGCGTGTGTGCATGCAGGTAAAGTAGTAAAGGGGGTGCGTCGGATAGCCAACCTTCAACCATGACAGGAAGACAAAGCAGGAGATGAAAGAACTAAAACTTTATTTTTGCTATAAACAAAAGACATGATAAACAAACAGGAAAACAAAACTTAATAGCGAATGTGCTTTGAACCAAACAAGGACTTATGAACTGAGAGAACTAAGCATAGACACAAAAGACATGACTAGGAAGCTCACATAAATCCTGAGAGTACACATGATCACCTCAAACACCATAGCTTTTACATTTACCTCCAATCTAACCACGTTGCACACAAACACATATAATGATCCGCACAGATGACCCCTTTTATCCCCGGCACGGATAATCAAGAGATTACACACACCTGTGCTACCTGACTAGGAGGTGTTTGCATGACTGGGCTGTAACTAAGAACCTAGGAGCCCTACGCTCATGAAGTGAACATGCATTAAAACATAAACATAAACTCACAGCAGCCGCTGTGCCTGAACTACCACAGAAACATGACTTAAACATTAGTCCATTACATGAATTTTCAAATTGAACATAGATCGTATTTGTGATCCTGCGAACACCCAACAGTACTTTGAGCTAAAATACACTACAAACAATTTTCAAACAAACAACACAAAAAATTTCCTTAACTATGCAATACATGTGGAAATTTATAAATTTACAAAATTATGCACAATTATGCAAATTATGGACAATAAATGCAACAGTTAAGAGATAATTGGGCATTGTTCAGACACTACTGAGGAGAACAAAGAGCATTTAGGGGTTGGGTGCTTTGCTCAATGGCACTTCAACAGTGACTTGCCAGACGTGGGGATTGAACCTGATATATTCTGGTCGCAGCCCTCTCCATTAGGCCCTATCCATTAAGCCATGGCTGCCCCAGCTTCAGGGTTTCAGCCAGTGAAGCATTTGCAGCAAAGGCATGGTGACATGGCTGAGGTTTGGAAGGTTGAATACCGTTCTGCATTATATGCAGTGATGCAGTACTGATGATGTACATAGGAAGGCCAGGAAAACTCACAATGTAGGGAAGTGGTGGCTCAATGTTTTATACTATGGTAATGGTTTACCGATAAAAAGGTTGGTGGTTCAAACCCCATCATTGCCAAGATGAGCTAAGCCTTTGACCCACTCTGCCAGACCTGTATAGTAGCTTTCCATACACTATAACTCCAAATTCCTTTTATTAGTATAATAAATGGATACATAAGAAAAACATCTATGAACTACATAAGTC
>JAOUQV010000022.1:1317545-1337157 GCA_028565295.1 Aspidoras spilotus | reverse complement strand
AAGACGAATTGACGCTGTATTGGTTGCAAAAGGAGGCCCTACACCATACTAATAAATTATTATGGTCTAAAACCAGGTTCATTTTCCAACCCCTGTATGTGTGCTGTAAGTAATCCAAAATATGAACAAACCATTATTAATCAGGAGCTTGTTCAGTATAAAATTAATTATGTTGCTTTGCTGCACTAATTTAATAATCTCTGAATTTTCAGTCCTACATCTTCTATCTCCTTGCTAAATATCCCACATTGATAAAAGCTCTTTCTGGGAGGCAAGATGATAGAGCTGGTTGCCCATTTTGCACTAGTGAAATGTAAATGACGCATGAAATAAGATTATGTTTACCCAAAACTATTCAAGGCACATGAAAGAGAACAATAAGGTCCTGATGATGGTGATTAGCTTTGTGATAAAGTTGTGTGAGCCTCTAAATTATCTTGGTAGAAAAAATAGCACAACCTTTCACAAAAACCTATAAAGTTCTGCCTTTCCTTTATTTACAAGATGGACATCAAACAATTACTGTGCAGCAGTGATCCCAACCAGACCAGAACTCTCTGAGGTCAGCAGTCATGTGCGTGTTTATCTATATAAAGCGTTTAAAGGGACAGTCGTCTTGGATTCCTTTGATGCCCTTGTATTAACCTAAACTAGAGTTAGATTTTCATGGTTCACCTTTTGGCCATCACAGTTATCTTTCTGATCCAGATGATTGTGTAATACATAAGACATGCCTGAGTCTTATTTCGGGGCATCAAACACTAAATGACTACCAGAGTCTCTCTAACAGGTACACTAAATACTATTTTATCTGCAGTGAAAGTATTGAAATATCCATTTTTAAAAGCTTTCTGGGCTGTGGATGTGTTCACAAGTTGAGAATATATCTTTTATTATGGAAATTTGGTGAATTTAGGTAGTGAAACTCTGGGATATGGGGTAATTTAGAACAAAGTTGTTTCAATCGAGCCATCCATCCCCAATGAATAGCAGAAGAGAACATTTACCAGAATGTAAGTATGTATGTAAGTCTCTCACTCTGAATAAGAGAATCTGCTAGATGCTATACATTTAAATATTCTCTTACATATGTCTGCTGTTAGTAATCAAAAATATGGACATCAATGATGTGGAAGTTTCAAAATTTTTTTTTTTTTTTATAAAAATGGAACATAGATGACATATCAAATGTATAATATATAGTGGATAATTAGGTGATTTAAGTTTTGTGACAACAACACATCTCAAAAAAGTTGGGACAATGCTATGTTTATCACTGTGAGACACCCCCTTTCCTCTTTACAACAGTCTGTAAATGTCTGGGGACTGAGGAGACAAGTTGCTCAAGTTAACCCATTCTTGTCTAATGTAGGATTCCAGTTCCTCAGCTCATCTTCCATTTTATGATGCGTCAAATGTTTTCTATGGGTGAAAGTTCAGTACTCGGACCCTTTTTCTACGCAGCCATGATACTGTAATTAATGCAGGATGGGATTTAACATTATAATGTTGGAAAATGCAAGGTCTTTCCTAAAAGAGACGTCATCTGGATGGGAGCATATGTTGCTCTATAACCAGGATATACCTTTCAGCATTGATGGTGTTCTTCCAGATGTGTAAGCTGCCCATGCCACACACACTAATGCAACACCATACCATCAGAGATGCAGGCTTCTGAACTGAGCGCTGATAACAACTTGGGTCGTCCTTCTCCTCTTTGGCCTAATGACATGGCGTCCCTGTATGTGATGGGCCGGAAGATCATGGGCACCCAGTATGGTTTTTAGACCTTGACCCTTACGCACAAAGATTTTTTTTCAGATTTTCTGAAATTTTTGATGATATTATGCACTGTAGATGATGATATGTTTAAACTCTTTGCAATTTTACATTGTCAAACTCCTTTCTGATATCGCTCCATTATTTGTTGGTGCAGAATTAGGAGGATTTTAGGAGGATATTTACTTCTTAGAGCTGCTGCCAATGCAAGATTCTCTTTTTATAACCAGTCATGTTAATGACCTATTTCTAATTGACCTAATGAGTTGCAATTGTTTGTACCTTTAACTTTTCCAGCTTTTTATTGCCCTGTCCCAACTTTTTGAGATGTGTTGCTGTCACGAAATTTCAAATGAGCCAATATTTGTCATAATATTTCAAAATGTTTCACTTTCAACTATGTTCTATTGGAAATAAAAACAATATCAGTTTTTGAGATTTGTAAATTATTGCATTAAATTTTTATTTACAGTTTGTAATTTACTTAATCAAGAGCATGTTTAATGTGGTTATGTTTTTTCATTCTATTGAAGTAAAGGGCAACTTATTTAGTAAAGATCAAGAAAGTAACCGTGTATTGGAGGAATCTTTTATTTGTTAACTGTATGTCTAGCTTCATATAGAGACGTGTTATGAGGGCAGAACATGGGTGTTTCTCCAGTTACTCCGGAGTGTAGGACTGAGGGTAGCAAGACCAAATGTAGGAACGCTGACAGGGAAAGGTAGAGAACTGGCTGATATGATGCAGAGAAGAAAGGTATATATTTTGTGTGTGCAGGAGACAAAGTGAAAAGGTAGTAAGCCTCGAAGCATTGGTGAAGAGAAATAGAATCTTGTTGTCCTGAAGAGGACTATACAAAAAGTGTTTTTGAGGTGAAAAGACTGTCAGCTTGGGTGATGAGCTTAAAGTAAGAAACTGAGAGTGTGAATGTTGTCAGTGGCTATGCACCACAAGTTGGCAGTGAGTTGGGGAGTACAGAACATTCCCGGAGAGGAGAGAGTGGTGATTGGTGCAGATTTTAATGGGCATGTTGGAGAAGGAAACAACAGAGATGAGAAGGTTATGGGCAAGTCTGGTCTTAAGGATATGAATCTAAAAAGACAGATGGTGGTGGATTTTGCAAAGAGCAAAATAGCTGTGGTGTAAGAGTGTAGGTAGGAGTACATACTGTGTAGACGAGGTTGCTTAAAAGAGATTGTAGACTGTAAGGCAGAGGCAGGGGATAGCGTAGCTAGACAACATCAGGTGGTGGTTTGTAGGATGACTCTTGTGGTTAGGAAGAGGAGGAGGGCAAATGTAGAGAAGAGGACCAAATGGTGGAAGTTAAGAAAGGAGGAATGCTGTAAGGAGTTCAGAAAGCAGTTGAAAAAGAATTTGGGTGGTAGTAAAGAGCTTCCAGATGACTGGTTAGCAGCAACAACCGTGATTTGACAGACAGGCAGAAAGGTACTCTGTGTTTCATCTGAACAGGTGAAAGACAGCATAGAAACTTGGTGGATGAACAAGAAAGTACAGGGGGTTATTTAGAGAAGAAGAAATTGGACAGGGAGAGGACTGAAGAAAGTAAGCAGGAGTATAAAGAGATGAAGAGTAGGACAAGAGGGAGTTAGAAAAGGCCAAGCAGAAGGTCTATTATGAGAGGTTAAAAAGTAATGAAGAAGAGTTGGCAAGACAGAGAGTTAGAGCGGCAAAGGATGTGCAACATGTCAGGGTGATCAAGATAGAAATGAAAATGTACTGAAGTGTACTGAAATAAAAAAGTATGTTAGACTGGTGCAGGACATGTATGAGAATAGTATGACAGTAGAGGGATGTGCTGTAGGAGTGACAGATAGCTTTAAAGTAAAGGTGGGACTGCATCAACAATTGGCTCTGACCCCCTTCTTGTTTGCTCTGGTGATGGACAGCATAACAGATGAGGTCAGACAGAATTCACCATTGACTATGATTCAGACGACATTATGTTCTGTAGTGAGAGCAGGGAACAGCTAGAAGAGAATTGTAAAAGGTGGAGGTATGCTCTGGAAAAGAGGGAAATGAAAGTCAACACTTGTAAGACAGAATACATGTATGTGAATGAGAAGAAGGCAGGCAGAACTGTCAGGCTACAAGGAGAAGTTGTCACAAAGGTGCAGGAGTTCAGCTACTTAGGATCAACTGTCTAGGAAAATGGAGAGTGTGGAAAAGAGGTGAAGAAGAGAGTACAGGCAGGATGATACAGATGGACAAAATTGTCAGGGGTGATTTGTGACAAAAGGTTTTCAGCAAAAGTGACAGAAAAGGTATGTACGAGAGTAGTGAGACTAACCTTATTGTATGGTTTAGAGACAGTGACATTGACTAAGAGACAGGAGGCAGAACTGGAGGTTGCAGAGCTTAAGATTAACAAGGTTTTCGTTGGCAGTGACCAGGATGGACAGTATTAGGAATGCAAACATCAGAGTGACAGCACAGTTTGGAAAATTAAGAGACAAGGTTAAAGAGGGCAGACTGAGATGGTTTGGACATGTGCAGAGGCGGGACAGTGGATGTATTGGTACATCATGGCCACACTTTAATGCATTTACTCCCAATAAGAACAATATTGCCCTCCTCTGTCCATAGAATGTTCTCTTGAGTCAGATATCTACTAATAAGTAATGACGATATCAGTTATGAAACATATCAAGTTATTAATGTACAGACGGACAATTAAATTGTAATATTAGTTCACACTGCTGAATTTATCTGACTCTGAAAGAGCCTCTGAAAGAGTCATGTGACTTGTTCAGAGACATTAGGCTAGTTGCTTTTCCATGAAACCATAATAACCAGGAACACCAGGATTAAAATAATCTAATTCTAGTTAAATCATTTTAAATTTACCACCACAGTTAAAAATGTATATTACTTTAAAATTCCAAAAAAACGAAGAAGTAAAAGAATAGGTAGACAAAGTCGTAAAGGGGATGATGGAGCAGTATTAGGGAAAGTCAAGGAAGGTATTTTGAAAAGAAGAGTAGTAAAACAGCAGTAGTCTGGAAGATGAAAGTAAAGGTGCTTCAATCTCAGATGAGGCCTGTTGTTATACCCTGCTGTGATTGTGTGTCATTATCATATTGTCACCCTTTTCTGGAAAGTCTTGTGGTGCTGTGTCATAGCTAATTCCTGGACAGGAATTATGCCAGTCAGCTTTTAGGTTGGTGCTTAGGTCTGGTTTAGGCTGTGGAAGATTTATAACATTTTATAATGTTATAAAGCTTGTATTTAGTGAGTGTTGCATAAGCCACAAGGCTTTCTCATAAGTGCAGACCTGAACACAAGCCAAAAGCACCAACCACTACCAGGCACATGGTTTTATTTGGGGTCTGGTAATAATTGATACCAGTGGTTTGTGTTCTGCTTACAATCTGGCAGTGAGGACAGAGGCATTTAATATTTCTGTCTTTGTGCCAAAACCTCAAAAAAACATTGTGGAATCATTTGCACAACTTTTACCCAGTGCTTGTTTTACAATGTTTTAAATATATATTGATGACTTTCTAAATTGTGCCTTCCATTATGTGAAATACATCGTTGTCCTTTTACAATTTACAAAGCTAATTTTCATAGATACATTAAATTTCAGCCTTAAAAAGTTCCAGAATTATACTTTATTTTGGTTGTTGATCTCCAGAAATATTATCAGTAGTAAAGTCGCCAAGCAGATTTCCAGTGACACGGTAATGGCAAAGAAATCAATTCAATTAAATTTCAATCCTATAGACACGTTTACATAGAAACATTCACATAAAGCAGCTATACAGAAAGAAAGGATATAATCAAGTACACCCCCAATTCTGCTGAAGTTAAATATACATAAATAAAAACAGAATGCAATGATTTACAAATCCTTTTCATGGTGTGTCTAATAATTTGTACAATTCTGATAAATGTTTATGTTTTTCCGCATGTTTTTTGACTTTGTGGACTAATATTATGCCTGTCTCTGTGCAGATGTGTGTGTCAAGCATTTCTGCATTTCCTTGATAGCTGGTCATGTTTAGTGGTACGTTTCTCTTCTTTTTAAACTTTCTAAGATACTTTGGTGCGTAGCCTACAAAGGCTTTGGGTTATCTACATTAATATGCGGTTTATTGTTTCCTTATGACTGAGTTGGGTTATCCGGGTATGCGTTTTCTGTTTGTTCACAGACTTGTTATCTGTTTCCATGTTTGTATCACACCTGTGCTTTTAGGTAATTAGTTTACAAAGCTAGTTAGTGTTTTGTTTTATGTGTTTAATGTTTAAGCTTAGTTTGCAGCACATGTGCTGTTCTTTGTTTTTCTTTTTATTCATTAATAAAAACCTTTTACTAAAACAACGTTATCAGTCTCCATGTATTAGGTCACACCTTGCGATGAAGCCTGCACAATCGCTCTTGTTCCTGTCCACTCAAGCGTACACCACCATGCCTACTCTCTTTACGGTGCGCGCTCCCCTTCCTCCCTGAAGCCAGAGTGGCACGTTAAACAACTATAGCAGTTAAAATCTCCAGAAAACTTGCGTCATATTTCATATTAATATTTCTGAATATTGACTTTCTTAAATTTATATTCCTGCACTTTTCTGCATTTTATAGTGTCATAGTATAAATGGCACTGACTAAGAGACAGGAAGCAGAGTTGGAGGTGTTAGAGCTTCTTTTTTAATTTACCAAGATGGACAAGATTAGGAATAAGAACATCAGAGGGACAGCACAGTTTGGATACAAACTTAGAAAGGGTCGACTGAGATGTTTGGACATGTACAGAAGAGTGAATATATTGGTAGGAGAATGTTAGACATAGAGCTGCCAGGCAGGAGGCAGAGAGAAAGATCAAAGAGGTGATATATGGATGTGTGAGAGAGCAGAAGATGCCAAGGACAGAGTAAGGTGAAAAAGATTGACTATGGCGACCACTGATAAAGGGAGAGGCTGAAAGAAGAAGTATCAACTTATATAGTTTTCGTTCATTTAGAATTATATTCATTATTTTGATATACAGCAATGTCTTTGCATGAGCTTATGATTTTCTATGAATTAGAAATTAAGATGTACTGATTGTCTTGGAGAATCTGATAAGGTTTATTTGGGACTTCTGCTTCTATTTTTTTTAGATAAACTCAGTAGCCTTCATATATATTATGCTGCAGTCTTTACTGACATAAAAACAATTGTTAGATGTATTTTTTTAGTAGTTTGGGAAATATAAAATGTTTTTGTACTGGCTATATTAATTTAAAATCTTGGAAATATATATGTATCTATAACCAGCATTTAACAGTAAAAACAACAGGTTTTTCACAGTAGAGTATCTACATTGCATTCTGAATTAATTTCATTATTTGCAGATGTTCTGCTGTGATCTTGGAATGTTTTTAACACTAATCCATGACTAAGATACATGTTTTTTTACTTCAAAGTCATCTGATTTTTTATCCTGTGGGACTAGGACCCATCAGTGATATAAGCGAAGATACTATATCTTGCATTGTTAAGAAAATACAATGATTTAATCTCCTTGTAAGAGTAGGAGTATCAACTTACCAAATTGTGAATAGATGGATGCTCTAAAAAAGTCTTTTGACAGCTTATTGGTATGGGTCATATAATTTTATCTCTATGCTGCATACACTGGGAGCCTTTTAGAGGGCTCAAGAAAATAAAACATAACTTCCAACCAGAATGATTAAATAATGTGGATATTTTACATGATTTGTAGTCATAAACCATATTTATATTTTCATGTTAATATATATATTTTTTTTATCAATAAATTGCCAGTTTTGCTGTATAAGTAGGTTTCTTAATGATCTACCAATGGATGCACATACAATCCTGCCTGGGTTAAAACTGTCCTATTCACATAACCCAAGTTGCTCTGTGTGACGCAATAGTTTTATCTCTAGAATAACTAGGAGAAGATTTTGGCTTATATACACTATTATATAAAGATATATGCATACCTTATATACATTCGTTTAAACATACTCTCTGTTTAACTATGTAATTTAACTTGCGCAAAAGTGGTAACAAGATATTTGTAGACATTATTGTATATGAAACTACATTCAATTCAGATTAGTGACAGAAGAAGAAAGAACACAGAAACTGCTCACGCTACACATAGTGCACATCTGGTTGCGTGGATTGCTGCCAACTGCTGTGATAGTTTCCATTTGTGCATTTAAGGCAGCCTTAAAACACTGGCAAGGCTCTCTAGGCTGCAGTTTAAGTATTTAAAGGTTCACACCAGGCATATGCCCTAATATATATATTAGGTTGTGCAAATGGAATAGACAACAGGTGGAAATAATTGGCAATTAACAAGACACACTCAATAAAGAAGTGGTCCTGCAGACGGGGACCACAGACCAGGATGGCACATCAATGTGAAAATTAGGAGGAACAGGAGGAGCACTGCCAGAGCCCTGCAAAATAACCTCCAGCAGGCCACAAATGTGCACGGGTCTGAAACCGATTCCATGAGGATGGTATATGGGCCCAAGGTCCACAGATGGGGGTTGTGCTCACAGTCCAACACCGTGCAGGACGCTTGGCATTTGCCAGAGAACACCAGGATTTGCCCTGGGTTTCTCCTAATGCAGGACAATGCTAGACCTCATGTGTTTGGAGTGTGTCAGCAGTTCCTGCAAGATTAAGGTATTGAAGCTATGGACTGGCCCGCCCGTTCCCCAGACCTGAATCCGATTAAGCACATCTGGGACATCATGTCTTGCTCCATCCACTAACGTCACGTTGCACCACAGACTGTCCAGAAGTTGGCGGATGCGTTGTCTATATATATATAAAGATAGATAGATAGATAGATAGATAGATATACAAATATTTACTCATGTTGTATTTGATGCTTGCAGCACGTTCCAAAAGAGATGAGACAGGGGTATGTTACCATTGTGTTACATAAAATGTCCTTTTCACAACACTCACTAAGCATTGGGAAACTGAGGACACTAATTGTTGAGTCTTTGTAGAAGGAATTATTTCCCATTCTTGCTTGATGTACAACTTAAGATACTAAAAAACCCGGGGTCTCTGTTGTTGTATTTTGCACTTCATAACGCAACACACATTTTTATAAACAGGGAAGTCTCTAAAAAAGACATTGCTTGGATGGCAGAATATGTTTCTCCAAAACCTGTATGTACCTTGCAGCATTAATTCTGCCTTCACAGATATGCAAGTTACCCACTGCCATGAGCATTTGCACACCCATACCATCAGAGATGCTAGCTTTTGAACTTTACACTGAAAGCAATCCAGACAGTCCTTTTCTACTTTGGCCCAGAGGAATTTTTTTTCCAAAAATAATCTAAAATGTGGACTCGTCAGACCACAATAAACTTTTCCACGTTAAGTCAGTCCATCCCAGATGAGGTTAGGCCCAGAGAAGCCGGCGGCATTTATGGGTGTTGTTGATATATGGCTTTTTATTTTCATGGTAGAGTTAACTTGCACTTTCAGATGGAGCGATGAATTGTGTTCACTGATAATGGCTTTTTGAAGTGAGCCCATGTGGTTATATCCGTTCCAGAATGATGTTGGTTTTGAATGCATTGCTGTCTGAGGGATCGGGTCACGGGTATTCAGTGTTGGTTTTCAGCCTTGCCGCTTATTTGCAGAGATGTCTCCAGATTGTCTGAATCTTTTAGTGATATTATGGACTGTAGATGAAGAAATCCCTACATTTCTTGCAATTGCACTATTGATTTTTATAAAAATTCACTCATTTTGAATTTGATGCTCGAAGCACGTTCCCAAAAGGTAATCGGAATGACCTGGACTTTAGGAAGATAGTTGGCCTGTGTTGCACTTGTGCGCTGTTTATATACCACAGTATCATGTGTTTACAAATAGTGCAGGAATTATTAAAAAATGTCTAACCAAGTGTCAAATGGCAGTGGGTCATGAGTGGTGAGTGGTGGGTCAAAGGGAACATAAACTCACATCAAACTTGTGAGTTAAACAGACAGAGCTTCTTCAGTGGACATGGGTCTAATTGCTTGTGGATGATTCTCTTCAAGGACCCTAATCCAGTGAGTGTTCAGTGTATTTTTCTCTGCTCAATTTCTGCTGAAATATAGAAAGAACTTTAAACAGGTACAAATAGACACAAATAAAGTACCTAGCTTCCTGTATATTTTTGGTTAATATATTTGTATTATGTCATTGTTGACATGTTTTTTGGGTTGCTGATTAAAGTATCTCTGACCCATGAAACACTAGGGTTGGCGTAAAGGCCACCAGATGTCTGCAAGGAATCAACACTGGTGGAGAGAATGACTCATAGAGATATTCAACCAACAGCAGATGTAAGAACAAAATTGGACATCCTGACAATTTGACACTAGTTCTTGTGGAGAGACTTAGAGTAGAAGGAGAGGCTGCATAAGAATGAATACAATGCATATAAAGTTTTGTATACTGGGAAAATAAATAAGGCACCAACCAGAAGACCTAAACAATTATATTGTATTCACTAGCTGACAATGAAAGTGGTGATCCCTATCAACTCTACCACAAATATTTGTTGTTAGAAAAGATCCAGTCTCCTAACATTACTTTTGTAGTATTGTATAGGTCCATGTTTTCACCGAGGATTTCGCTTCCAATCACTGTAAGCAGAAAGACACAATAAGTCAAAAACTAATCTCCTAGCAAAGAAAAACACATCACCAGTCGCTGACATGTACTCAAAGACTGCTGTCATATCAGACAGTGAGCTGTTTCTAGACAGAGTAACTAATCTTTTCTTTAGCCTAAAGCAAGCATAACTTCATCCAGCATGCACTTACCCTCTCTCTGAGAATAAATTGGCTATTGTGCTCTTCTGGGGGAGTGTTTCATATTAAATCACGCATACGAGACACCTTTCTGCCTCATCTTTGAACGTCTGTTCCTAAATGTCTCCCCGACAGAAAGATGACAGTGCTGCATTGTTTTGGGTCTAACGTTCTTTATATCAAAACACTTTTAAATTGGTATTTCACCCAAAAATACTGAACATTAGT
Organism: Aspidoras spilotus; assembly: GCA_028565295.1. Taxonomy (NCBI): domain Eukaryota; kingdom Metazoa; phylum Chordata; class Actinopteri; order Siluriformes; family Callichthyidae; genus Aspidoras; species Aspidoras spilotus. Next base: position 1,326,344 of record JAOUQV010000022.1, on the reverse strand, counting down.
TACTGTATGAATGCATGTAGAAATGCAATTACAAATAAAGTTGTACTTTTTCCCACTTTTTTGGAATCAGGTTCTTTTAGGAAATTTCTTTTTACATGTACAGTTAAAGGTGGATAATCCTTAAACAATTCCTAACTGATTGTTACACTTCTTAAATGCTTGCTAGAAGGATATGCAATAAACTTTTAATGGATTAGGAACCCCCGGCTATTAACAAATTGGTCCAACTTCTTGTTTAATTACAGGATCCAGATACTATCCAGAGTCCAAAAGAGTCCATATACTATACACAAGTATATGGCTGTCTGCTTGTAACCTTTGGCTGTATGTTTATTGATTGCTCCTCCACACTATTAGATCACTGTAGAGCTTTATCATATCTGTTGCTTTAATAGTTACACTAAAATTTTGCTTTCAAGCAGAAGTTTGAAAGAGTTAATAATGTATTGTGGAAATTGTGGGCAGTCATTTGTTTGTGGTAATGGCTCTGGCCTTGCAAGGGGAAAGGTCCCTGGTTCAATTCCTGGTACCGCCAATATATATAAATCCAAAGTTGCCCTTAGGCAAGGCACCCAACCACCAGCTGCTTCCCGGGCAGTGTGGAGGCTGCTTACCACTCTGAGCACGTGCTTACCGCTCTTTTTACAAATCACGAATGTGTTTCTATACAGTAGCATTTAAATGCTAAATACCAATTCCACTGTGTGCAAGAATAGTGGCAAATAGATTACTTTAAATTCAATAGATAACTTTCAAATAGACTATATATAAATATACAGGTGCTGGTCATAAAAAGTATGAACATGAAACGTAAAGTAAACTGAAAGGTATAAACATGAAACATATCAGCATATACACTACTCAATAATTATTTGGGGCTTCTTTTGCCTGAATTACTGCAGTAATGTGGCTGGATATGAAGTCGATCAGTCTGTGGCACTGCTCAGGTGTTACGAGAGCCAAGGTTGCTTCGATATTGGTCTTCAGCTGTTCTGAATTGTTGGGTCTGGCATTTGCATCTTTTTCACAGTATCACCTAGATTTTCTATAGTGTTAAAGTCAGGTGTGTTTGCTGGAATATTAAAGAAAAGAGATACCATAGTCCTTAAACCAGGTACTTGTAGTTTTTGGCACTGTGTGCAGCCGAAGTCAGTGCTTCAAGAACAGACATATGCATAACATGGGTTTCAGCCATCGCAGAAGTGTCTAAAGACAAAAGGGACTAGACTGCTGTTGAGTGGTCCAAAGTTAAGTTCTCTGATAAAAGTAAATTTTGCATTTCTTTTGGAAATAAAGGTCCCAGAGTCTGGAGCAGGAGAGGATAAGCACATAATCTATGTTACTTGAGGTCTAGTTTAAAGTTTGCACAGTCAGTGATGGTTTAGGGTGCCAAAGCTACAAGTACCTGGTTTTAGGATCATGGTATTCCTGTTCTTAACTGTCTAGCAAACTCACCTGACCTTAACACTATAGAAAATCTATAAGGGTATTGTAAAGAACATCTGAGCAGTACCACAGACTGATCAACTTCATGCCACGCCGCATTGCTGCAGTAATTCGAGCAGAAGGAGCCCCTAACTAGGTAGTGAGTGCTGTACATGCCGATACATTTCTTGTTCATACTTTTCAGATGGCCAACATTTCCAAAAATCTTTTTTGTATTGGTCTAAAGAATTATTATAATTTTCTGAGATACTAAAATTGTTTTTTTTTAGTGGTCAGTTATAATCATCAATCAAATCATTGTGTATATTATACGTAGTGTTTTTAGATGTGGATCATGTATTCTAGCTCACTGTTCATCAAGCAGTCATGTAGGCACTTGTTTTTTTATCTGCAGCTGCTCACGTGTACATGGCTTGCTCACAGCTGTGTTTGAAACTGAGAGATAGTCCGACACTCCATCTTACTTTACTTTGTCATCCTATATTGTACTACAGACTGATGAAAGATCTTACATCAACAGAAGAAACTCAGAAGCCACTGGACCAGTCAGACATGCACAGTCTTACGGGCTCTGATTTTATTATTCATGTCATAGTTTTAGATATATACAGATATAATGAGAATTAGATGATGGAGAGGGAAACTGAAAACAGTGAGATCCCTACATCTTAACTCTCAACTACATTAGTACTAGTGAATTTAGTACTTATATAATTTGTCTGAATGTTATCAGTAAAAAGAATAAAAGGAAATCTTTTTAAATTGTAAAATTAGAAATTTTGTGTCCCACACGGTTCTGTTTTAGGCCCACTGCTCTTCTTCCTTCAATGCTTATTTAATACTGCCAGTTTAATTTAATAAAAAAATACTCAGAAAAAAATATAAATTAACTTCAAAAATCTATGTATATTTTGTAAAATTAACCTATATTTGTTGCTGCTTCAATCTAAATAACAGCACAGTTTCTTTCTCTAGCTAGACAGAGATTGGGGGGTTGCTATCTCCAGACTTCAAATATCCTTTATAACTATAGCAAAGTATGTATGTATAATGCAAAAAAAACACAGTTTGCGACTACAATACCCAAGATGCCTCATGGCGGGATATCTTCAGGAAATACAGCAATGTTTTAAACAATGTTGTTACCTTAAAAAATTAACATCTGTGTTTGTATTTTTCATGTGTGCAATTTGGTTCATAATAAAGCCAGTGTGATGTGTTGAAATATGTATACACCTATGATTTGTTTTGTGTTATGTCTTTTGCCTATTCACTTTTACTTATCTTTAGACAATCCATTGTATGACACACACAGTCACACACTAATGGAGAAACACACCACTTTAGACACACCTGGAGAAAACCTGAGCAAGTGCGGTGAGAACTCCACATAGAAGTTGCCACACTAAGGGATAGAACCCGGATCCTTTGTGCTGTAAGGTAACAGAACTATCACTGTGCCACTGTGCAATTGCGCTGTGTGCGAACATAGTGGCAAAATGTATCACTTATACTTTTTTTCACTGTATGAAGCGAGGCATCAGAGAAATTATTTCATTTTATATTAATATGATTTTCCTGGAATTTATCATAACATATTTCCCACTTGCTAGTCCCAGTAGACAAAAATCCCAGCATGGACATCTCCTATAGAGGTACGATATGGGATCTGTTGGAATCCCTCTTTAAAGCTTGGTCTAAAGTGTTGTATAAATGCAATATAATGTGTCTCAGAGATATAAGTGACTAACCAGCCAGTCATACTCTCCGTTAGTAAATTATTATGATCCCTGAAGATGCAATCTCTCCACAGAGCTACAATATGTGTCCACCTACTCCATCAACAGCATAGTATTGGCCATTTTCACTGGTGAATTTTACTCATCCTCTTTATAGTGATATAAATCACATTAATTCATTAAGTAACTGGTCATATGTGTTAAAATTAAAATAAAATTAATTATATATTTATATGCGCGCTATATTGCCAAAAGTATTTGTTTACCTGACTTGACTCACATATTTAGCTACTCGACTATGGAAATCAATTTCATGAAGCTCTCTGCACACTGTTCTTTAGCTAATCAAAGGCCATATAAAGTTTGGAGGTCTGTAGTGATTGACTCTGCAAAAAGTTGGCGACCTCTTCGCACTATGCCCAGCAGAATCCGCTGATCCTGCTCTGTCAGTTTACATGGCATACCACTTTGTTGCTGTCATTCTTAAACACTTCCATTTTCTTATAATACAGCTGACAGTTGACTGTGAAATATTTAAGAGCAAGGAAATTTCACAACTGGATTTGTTGCACAGGTGGCGTCCTATCACAGTTCCACGGTGGAATTCACTAAGCTCCTGAGAGTGACACATTTCTTCACAAATGTTTGTAAAATAGTCTGCATGTCTAGGTGCTTGATTTTAAACACCTGTGGCCATGGAAGTCATTGAAACCTGATTCTAATCATTTGGATGTGTGAGCAAATACCTTTGGCAATATAGTGTATATACACCAGTATAAATAAATATATATAAACTCACCAGCCACTTTATTAGGTACACAGAGTGGGCTATTTAGATGGATAATATATATATTATTATATATATAATTGTAATAGTACTTGACTTAAAGTGCAGTTGTAATCAATCTTCGGTGGCTTTTTAACGTTATACATGCTGTACATATGGTCAGGTGTACATTCTGTCATAATGACCATTTTGAGACAAAAAACTTTTAAGAATCCAGGATTATATAAAGAGATTGTTATACGAACAATGTACGGACATGAATGATTTCACATTGTAAAAAAAAAATTACGTTATAACCAAAGCCAGTTTAACATATTCATATTCTATTATATTTTATTCTTCATTTTACATTTTATTCTACATTCTACATTAGTGCTAGGGCATAGAACAGTTTGAATGTTAGCATTTTATGTGTCCTGGATGATTGTTGATTCTAGCCGTACTTGAATACCAAGGTGTTCTGGGTACGCATCTGGCTTTGACCATCAAGTGAGAAGGTACCATTTTGGCCTTATGGGCACACATCAAGCTTTTATATCTGATGTGGGCAGTTACTGGAAGCCAGTGAAGAGTACACAGCAAATGGTTAATATGGCTGTACTGGGGAAGGTTGATTACAAGGTGAACTGCAGCAGTCTGAATCAGTTCCAGGGGCCTGATAGAACACATGAGTAAACTGGCCAGGGGAGAGTTCCAGTAGTCAAGCCTTAAGATGGCTGTACAGTGGCATAGTGGATAGTGCTGTGGCCTCACAGCAAGAAGATCCTGGGTTCGAGCACCGTGTGGGGCGACTAAATAATTTCTGTGTAGAGTTTGCATGTTCTCCCTGCACAGTTTTTATCTGGGTGCAGGTTGCTAGTCCTCTGCAGGTAAACAGTCACATTTACACATGCATACTCCCACCAACTGTTGGGATTACCTGGGGCAGTTGTAGGCTTGTGGTTAAGAAACCAGCCTTGCGATTGGAAGGTCCCTGGTTTGATTCCAAGTACTGACAAGTCATGGCTGAAGTGCCCTTGGGCAAAGCACCTAACCCCCAGTTTCTCCCTTGGTGCTATGCTGGCTGCTCACTGCTCTGGGCACGTGTGTTCACTTCACCTGTGTGTGTCTATGTGTGTGTTTCACTGCACGGATGGGTTAAATGCAGAGAACCAATTCCGCTGCGTGCAAACATAGTGGCAAAATGTATTCACTTTCACTTAACATCCCTACTCCTCCTGGAATTAATCTCATGAGATTTAGAATGAGGATGGTAAACATAGACCCAGATATTGCCTGGTGAAAGAAAATAGCAACTCAGCACCCACTATTTATTCTGAATACACAAAGTAAATCTTCACACTGGTTTTCTCTGGGTGCTCTGCTTTCCTTCTGAATTCCCAAGACATGCATGGTACGTTAATTTGTGTCTCTAAATTGTCGTTAGAGTATGAGTGATTGTGTGTGTGCGCATGTCCTATGATGGATTAGTTTCCTGTCTAAAGTTGTTCCTGCCCTCACGCCCAGAGTTGCCCGCTTCCCCGTGACCCAAAACTAGGATTAAGCAGGTATACAAAATGAATGAAATAAATTAGTAGAAGAATAAAAAAATAATGGAAATGGTAGATGCCTCAATTTGTGTCCTCATTTAAATGAAGATCAGATTTAGCAATAACCCTCTGTTAAGTCTTTCACCAAGAAGGATTCACTATTTAAACACAGTATAATCATACATCACTCTGATGTTAATGAATGATTGAACTTCTCTGAATTAAATAACAATAACCACATTGAGTGTCTCTGATTTTGGATATGTGTATGCGGCACACATCCCTGTCTTAAAAAAAGACCACCCAAAGTTTTAGCTTTGACAGTGCTCAGGGAAATCAGCCTTGCCTTATTATCACTGGCATCTAAAAACATGCCACTGCATGGATTATGCCGAGGAAGCATCTATCTGACTTACATACCCTCCAGCCAAGCATAGAAAGAACTGCGGAGCACCAAAAAATAATAAACAAACACCATTCTCACTGTCGCTGTTTTTCACAGCACTTGAGCACAGATAAATTGTAGTAACACGGTAATAGTGAAGTGTGTAACAAAGGTTTATTGTGTATTGGAGTAGATTTGAAATGTGTAACATTGAATGTGGGGAGTAAGAATATGTTTTGGGTTCATAGGAGAGGTATTATTATTCAAAACTTTATATTTAACATAAATATATTTTTTTATTCAAAAGCAGAATTTATTTGTTTTATAAAGAGCTCAAAATTTAGCTAATGAGATTGAAACAGATATAAAGAAGACATCTTCTCATTTAGCATCATACTTAAGAGCTGAAATATGACATCTCTGCTTTGGTTATTTTAAATGGGAGAAATATTGGCATTTCCTTTGAAATGATTCATGTAAAATACATTTTCTAGTATTTAATTATTTATATATATTTATTTCTCATATGTACATTATGTTGGTGGTGTATACTGCTTTAGAAAATAAATTTTTATGAAATACCACATAGCATTAACCGTAATACAACACTGGTCAGCCTGGTATACTGGTCGACTGGTAAACTGTACTGTTGTTGAGCTACAGTGGGGCCAAATTGTATTTAATTAGACACGAATTGTGCTAGCTATACTATAAAATACCAGCTTTTATAGTATACTTACAGGAGTATAGACTTACAGGAAACGGTTGACCTCTGTCATTGCTAACAAAGTTAATGTTACTAAGTACTGAGTTCAAATTTTGTTATTCACCAAATACTTATTTTCCACAATAATTGATTTCCTGTGATTTCCTGTTTTTATTCTCATTTTGTCTTATAGTTGAAGTGTAACCTATGATGAAAATTACACCTCTCTCATCTTTCTAAGTAGGAGAACTTGCACAATCAATGGCTGATTGAATACTTTTTGGCCCAATGTATGTATATTTACTGTGTACTGGTAAATAGGGGCAGTCGTAGGCTTGTGGTTAAGGAACCAGCCTTGTGACCGGAGGGTCCCGGTTCGATTCCCAGTAACATCAAGTCACGGCTGAAGTGCCCTTGGGCAAGGCACCTAACCCCCAGTTGCTCCCCGGGCACTGTGCAGGGCTGCTCACCGCTGAGCACATGTGCTCACTACACCAGTGTGTGTATATGTGTGTTTCACTGCACGGATGGGTTAAATGCGGAGTACAAATTCATAGTACAAAACATAGTGGCAAAAATGGATCACTTTCACTAAATGCAGAGTTAGCTGATAGGCTAGTTAAGCATTAGGGGAGCATTGTGCTGTCTACTTTGGAATGTTCCTTGTGTCAAGTCAAGAGGAAGCAGGAGCTTAACCTGAGAAACTCGGAAATGCATCCTGTTTCAGAGATAGGGAAATAAAAATAGATAATAAAATATCCACCTCTGCATCCTAAAATAAGAGTGATGTGTATGAAATAACAAAAGTGTAGCAGGATCTTATCCTGAAATAATGACATATATTATTAGGTTTTTTCCTGCTGTCACTGTTATTTGTCTTTTATACATATATGTAAGCTGGAAACTAGATTTATGTATTTTATTGCTAGTATGAAATGCCATTAGATATTAATTAATAATATTTAATAATAATTCATAAAAGCAATATATGTAAATTTTATTGATTTGAATATAATATAGTATTATTTTTAGTATTTATTATTTATTTAAAGACAGTAAGTAAATATAAGTGGCTGTATCCCATTCTGTGACATCAGACTTTATTTGACTGATCACTATCTATAGTGTTTTTCTGGTAAAGGTTACATCATTCCAATAGTGTCCCAACTTTTTGGAAGTCTTTTGTTTAAAAAAAAAGGAGAAAGAAGCATTTAAGAATAATGTGTAATTGTACTAATAATAAATGCACAATGGGATTAAAATAAAATGATTCTTATATACTATAAAACTATGGGGCGATCTTGGAAATTTTTGTGTAGAGTTTGCAAGTTCTCCCTGTGTTTGCGTTGGTTTATTCTAAGGAACGCCCTTTTTTTCCCACAGTCTAAAGACATGCACGCGAGTTAAATGGGATATACTAAATTGTTTTAGTGACTTGTGTAATATATGACTTTGTGTTTATGATGTGAAACTTTTGTAGGAGTATGACCTTGTTCTTGTTATTTAAATGGCCATTAAGGCTAAAGGTGACGGTAATCAATAAACAATTGTGACAGGGCCAGTTTAGGTAAAAAAAATTAATGAATATATGACATCATGCATTCTTAAGTGTCAGGAACCCATTAAGACACACCCCATAGAAACTAAGTTATGAATGTAGGCATCAAATGCATGATTTTTATCAGTCCGTCCATATATGGTCACAGAAATTTAACGGTTCACCACAGCAGAAACGTAAATCCAAATGGGCCAAAATTGGTCCCATAGCAGGTTTCATGTCTCTAGAATGTACAGTTTGGTCTGAACAATGTGAAAAAAACATACAAAAATAATTCATAAAAAAATGATTTTTTTTTTTGTCGTGCGGCCTCTCCCTGCATCAGAGGTCGCTAGAGCAAGTCATTCATCATTGAAGAACGTGAATCATTGAATGAATAAATAATAATAATAATAAATATAGTAGGGTTTAAACAGTAATGTTGGTGCTTGGACCACTAAACAGGAATTGTGGGGTCGAAGCATAAACATAAGTACTAACTGGGGGAATCTCAGCAAATTTGGACTGTGGTGAACTGTCAAACATATGTGACTATATATGGCTGTGTCAATTTCTGAGAAGGGATTGCTGACTATGACATCCCCATTAATTAAGTTTTGAATGGAGATCCTGAATAACAACTTAGAATGTTTGAAACTTTAGAATTCAC
>JAOUQV010000022.1:1297508-1308822 GCA_028565295.1 Aspidoras spilotus | reverse complement strand
AGGCCCTACACCATACTAATAAATTATTGTGGTCTAAAACCAGGTGTTTCAGTTTTATTGTCCAACCCCTGTATATACACACACTGCTGCAGTGAGCACACATGCCCAGAGCAGTGAGAAACCTGCACATCGGCCGGGGATAAAATGGGGATTAGGTGTCTTGACAGTACTGGGAACCAGCTAGTTTTTTATTCATTCATTTTCATTCTTGCTGTGATGAGACAGCACTACCACTGCACCACTGTGGCTCTGCTCTAGGCTTTTATCATACCCATATCATAATAGGACATTTGATGTAACATTTGGAATTTACTATAACATTTTTGTGCTCATAAGGAAAAGACCAGCATAGGTTTGGCAGAATAACTGCCAGAGAGAGAGAGAGAGAAAGAGAGAGAGAAAGAATCCATGCAGCCCACACAGATTCATTGGACCAGTGCAGTTTTTTATGGGCCTTACCTAAATAATTATGAAGAGACATGCTGCCCCCTACAGTTAGCTTAAAAGAATACATTTCATATGCTTTATAATAAACAATTTGCTTATTTTAAATGAAGATAATTAATGTGTTGCATAATCATAAAAGTGCAAAGTAGATCTGTAGCCCACGCATGTTTTAGAAACTGTTAAAATGTGTCAGTAAGCACTGGCAACACGGGTACATACAATATGGATATACAGTACACTTAAATGATCACTGGATTAGGAAAATCTGGTAGATGGCATATGACCATTGATATAGTGCCCTAAAAGTTGGTTATGTCACAGTCAATATTAATGGAGTGACTTTGAGCAGCTTTGAACATGGATAGACAGTTGGAGTGTAGAGGTTTGTTCCAGTGTTCAGCAACATCTGTGGGTATACCAAGAGCGGAAGAACAATCAACAAACATAGGTCATGGGTTGAATTGCGTATGGACAATGTTTGCCACATTATGGAAGTAATCAAAAAGGAGGACACATCCTGTTATTTACGAGGTGTTGCTAATTCAAAGCTTGCTTAGTGTAAACTATCACTTCATGATAATTGGATGCACAGAAGTAATCTTTTGTATAGCGTTATGCTGAAACAGCTGTAACAGCAATTTAGAGACAACGGAGAACCTGGAGAAACCCCACACAGATACGAGAGAACATTCACATGGCACAACAAAAAGTACCCAGGTCGCTCCAGTCAGGAATCAAACCCAGATCCTTCTTTCTTCGAGGCAGTAGCACTACCCATTACACAAAGGGTTTTCAAACTCAAAAAGCCAGAAACATTAGTCACCCCAAAACAATATATAATTTAATAAATAAAATATCTATATTTCAAAGGATTTTTAACTTCACGTTCATTTACATGAATAATGATCTTGAGAGTTATGGGCATTATAGTGTTGGTGAACTGAAATATTTGGATGTCCTCAGGGAGCCCATAATTCCTGTTGTTTCCTCTGGATCTCATTTTTAAATATTCTATCTTGCTTGTCTTAGTGGAATTAGTGTAATCTAACACATACCACAGTTCTTTAATTACTCCACAATGATCGTGTCTAATCATTTCTTTCTCTGATATTTCTCGTTTTCTGCTGAGGTACACACTTGACCACTGAGAGAGTGCTACACCGACCTTGTCTCCAATATCCGCCTGACCCACCCAGAAGGTCAGTTACACACACTCATTTACAGACATTTTTCAGCTTGTTAATCTGTTATAACAAAATGGTCAAATATCATTGTATGCATTTAAATGATCAGTAAAATGTTTGAATTGTATAATTAATCAAATATCTACAATAAGCAAGAGGCTATGAATTTTTTCTCTTATAGTTAGTATGTTAGAAATCTACTGTGCTACCGTTCTGCCCAGTCTTCTGTTAAATGTATACATTCACAAATTTAAGAAAGCCTAAATGGCACAATCGAAAAGTCGAGCTGTACATATACTTTTGAAAAGCATTACTAAAGGTAACATGTCATAGTAATCATATCACATATAGGCCAGACCATTATAGCATGGGCATGGACTGATGGTGTGAGGGAGCTCTTCCTAGGTAATTTGAGTCTCCCTGAACAGCTGACTTCCTTCCTGCAGGAAACCCAGCCCACCCCTCTGTCAACAGACACTAATGTGCTCAGCAGACCTGGAGCAAAAATGAGCCCTAAAGTAAAATCTGCATGATCTTAGTTCAACATGCACCGTGATTTTGGTGCATTTAATGTCACTTGTTGACAGACAGGCTTCTATGTGCATCTCAATAGTCTAAACTTGAACAGACCAGACAGGTCAGGGATTGTGCCGAGAATGCATCAGAAGCCTAAGTTAAGCAATTACATTGGCAAATATTTCACAATTAGCTTTGTTACAGTGCCAGTTCTCTAGGCTCTGTACTACCTTCCAAAATAAACACTATTAAATTACAATACAGGACATAGATGTTACCATCAAAAGATAACGGAATTGCAGATTGCCCAATAACCAGTCTCAGCTTTATTATGTGTGGTCTGTGCAAGGAAGATGAGTCTCTTTCATTCATTTATGTATAGGAGAGAGCTGTTAACACATTCCCACAATTCTATTCAAATAAACCTGATAAAAATTCAAGGAGAACTTGCACAATGAGTGGTTGACAAAATACTTTTTGCCCCACTGTATGCATTAGAATTAACACATCAAATAACATAAAATGATCCTGTAGGTTTGTTTTAGTTTGAGAAAGAACAATAGTTTACTTACTTTTACATCTGTAACACTACCAAATATTCATATAATTAACAAGCATGAAATCAAAATTACAAATCCAAAGATCGGAGTCAGGGTCAGGAAAAGGTCAAGTGATTTACAAACACGCTAGGACAAGCAGGACAAAACTAAAATACAGGCACAAAATTTAAAAAAATGTAAAAACAACATAGCAACAAGGCTCAGTAGTTCATGTAGCAAATTAGATACTTCGCAATGGACTATTGTTCAGCATGGTGTATATGTCGAATTTGTATTTAACAGGATTGGGTGCAGATGTCAGTGATGGCATTTCTTTTCGCAGGTGTATGACTTACGTATTCAGTAAAAACAAATTTACTTTTAAAAAGGAATACTTACTTAAACTGATTTTCAACAGGAATTACATAATACATAAAGCCTCATACTTCTAGAGGGCAATATAAAAAAGTCAAATGTATAACATAGTTCTGTCTTAAAAAAAAAAAAACATTATTTATTTAAAGGAAATGTAAGTATGTACCATAGACATACAGTAATGCATATTTTTTGTAAGAAGAGTTGACTTAAAAATTGATTTTTTAGACAGTATTATGCTATTTTAAAATTGTTTTTGAAGAGAATTTCTGGCATATGAATATAAGTATTAAATTTGGCTGTTCCACTGATATTCTATTTATTAGCTTATAACGAGTAGTAAAGTCTTGTTTAACTCAAGGAGTCAATGCTACTTAGACTAAACCTAAACAAATGTAAATATAACTGACGTTTATTAAATAAAACCTAAAGAACTAGGTTTCCATCTAATTCAAGTAGTCTGGCCAGTTAACTATAAAAACTGTAATAGTTAAAGATCCTGCCATGATTTATTTTGGTCATTATTTATTTTCCCAGCTGGTAAAATGTGTCATCTGTGCATGAAGGATGAATCTCTTCCATTCATTTATCTTTAGCAAGTGCTTTATTTTCTAAGGCCCAGGTGAATCCAGATAATATTCCAGAAACTTGAAGCTGGAAAATTAGAATTTACCTTAAATCAGACATTCCCTGCAAGACACAGAGAATGACATTAATTAATTTAAAATGCATGCTTTAATTTAAATATAAGGTAGAGCCACTCTAACTTAAAATGTAAGGGATTTGACAACAAGGTTTCAATAGCAGAACATATTCTTGTGTGATCAGAATATTTTTGGGTTAAATAAAAAAGATTTTATAGGGGTTAAAAAATCCATAAGATAAGATAAAGTACTTCGGTTCCCCCCACATTCCAATACATGCATGCTAGGTTAATTGGTGTCTGTAAAGTGGGTTGTTCCTGCTCTTGCACGCAAAGTTGCCAGGCGGACAAAAGCAGAATAAAATGAATGAATCAATATAGAATCAAATAAGCCTTTATTAGTCCCACCATGGCGAAATTCACAGTGTGAACAGCAGCAAAGGGATAGTAGAACACAGTAGTATATTAAAGTTAAATATAAAATAAAAATAAAATGTAATAAAAATTAAATATCACATACAATAAATATTGCACATTGACATATGCAATTATGGCAACAAATTATTGCACACAGTAAATGTTTATTGAATGTGTAGATTGTAATGGTTTCTCTACTGACAGCATATTGTACAGTCTAACTGCAGCTGGAATGAAGGACATGCAGTATATAGTTTAATTCCTGAACATTTCATTTGGAACCTGAGTTTGCCAACACTATAAAACAAACTGTAATTTCCTATCATCTACCATAAGAGACAACCATTTTAGCAATTTTATAACACTAGGTCAATTATAACACTAGGAGAAAAGTTGTGAATTACAAACAAAGGAAATGACATCACCATTGAAAAAACTTTGACAAGAATCAGTTGTAACTTCCTGTAGTTTATTGGTGCAGTAATACTGAATCATCAGGGTGTTACTTACTTCCTGTGATGTAGACTCTTTACGATTGCAACGTAACTGTGACTTCCTGTCTGTGATGTTTCCCAGCTTGTCACTTCCTGGTTTAGGAAGTACGTTGGACGTGTGCAGGAATAATATTGGCCAGGCCCATTCTGGAAATAGAAATGTCAAAAGAATTGTAAAACAAATTATTGATATAATATGAGAACTTCATGGAGGTATAAAAGAAAATTAAAGCACTTTAATAACTTGTCACTAGTAGAAAAACTAGGTGATAAAGGCATGATTTACATGAAATATATATATGCACCACTATGGAATGTTTTTACTCACAATATACAGTACTGTATAAATTATTTGTCACTTATATGGAGGAAGAAATAAATACCAAAATGGCAGCATGAGCACATTGCAGGACCTTGCGTCTTTACCAGATTCTGTGATTTTGAAGTATTTACTGTATTTACTGTATTTGGTTAGATGCTAAACTACATACCCATGTCTTGTTTTTAAACATCTGTAATGACAGTAAAGTTGAATCTAATCTCATCGCATATGCTTAGATTTTTATCTAAGTGATAGCTGCAGTACAGAACACCGTGAACAAGGAAGTTTAAGGCCCGCCGTGGCAGCTTGTGGGGCTTGAACTGCTGACCTTTCGAGCTATTAAACACTGAGCCACACGGTTCCCAAACAAGGCTGTGCATTGGCCGGGAACCTTAGTCCGGGTTATTTTTTAACCCTATATTTTTACTACATATTTTGTTATAGATTTATATTTTTATCAATACTAAATTAATTTAATTTGTATTTATATAACACTTTTTACAATGGAACATTGTCACACATTATCTTTTACAGAAAAGATACACAGTATGTATGAAGTATATATAAGTTGACTTTTACTCCTAATGAACAAATCGGGTGGCAACAAAAATCTCCCTGGGATGATAAGAGGAGGAAACCTTCATTATTTGAATTACAACTTGAAAAAACAAAGTATGTAAAGGACAGTGTAGAATTAACCTACATAGACATAATGCGTTTGATTTTTGTAAGAAGATTTTACTTTTAAAGAATTTCTGGCATATGAATATAAGTGTTAAATTGACTGTTCCACTGATTTTCTATAGAGCGTGGTAAAGCCTTGTTTAACACATGGAGTTACTCAGGCCAAGCCTAAAGAAATCTAAATACAACTGGTGTTTTCTAAGCCTAGAAAACCTCCTCACCTCCTCAACATGCTGCCCATCTCTGTTCTTAGTTTAAAAGATTCTACCCCTTAACAAAATGGCCTATGTCAGGAGTGAATTGTAATTGACATAATTAATATTTAATAAAAAAATGACTTAGGCCATTGTTTTAGGAAGGTCACGACATTGTTTAGCTTAAACATATTCATTGTAAATGTAGTTATTCTGTGAAGACAATTTTAATTATGAATTTTACCTCAAAAAGTTTAATTTCTTATGGACCATTTAGAGCCAACTTGGTAGAAAAATATTTCCATATGCCCTTATGCTTTGCAATGACTGGCTGTACAGATGTGCTCAGTGGGATAGGGATAAACTGACTCAACATTTTAACCTCTTGTCTGCAAAACCCCTGGAGACAAAACCCAGTTACTAACGCTCTGGTTTTTCCAGCAGCCCAGCTATCAACTGAGCTATCCAGTATGCATATATTGCCATAGGATGACACTTATTCAACCAATGACAATATGTGCAGCCGCTGTTTGATGCCCCAACCTGGCCTTTAAACATCATCATTATTTTACCAATAAATAATACTATGTGCAGTATTTGTTGCTCAGAAGCTACAATTAACCTTACTCTATATTTTATTGACTCTCATGCTCAGTCCTGGCAACTTTTACATTTAAAATTGTCTTCTACTGCCCTAGCATGGCTTCCCTTTTCATTCTAAACATACTTCATTCTCCTTAAATGAATCCTCAATAAATCAATAAATAGCAAATCTAAAAGAGCAATTACACTCACATCAAGTGTCCTTTGGTCTTATATTTTTTTAATGTTGGAGCCAAGACATTTTACAGTTTTATGCTTTATGCTTACTTTTATGCTTTTGGGACAGTTAAGTTTTTATGGACTTGTGCCCACCTATGGGGTTTGGCTCAAAATGGTTCCGGTATAATTTGATTGAGACAGAGATGGGGTGGGGAGTGGGTGATTTTGGCACTCCAGGCAAGGCCTTTTCCTTCCTGACGCCTGGATATTAGTGATTCATATCCTTTATCCTTGTGGGGCAGATATTTTTGCCAAATTTGCCTCTGACATTGCACTGATTTTGGGAAAGCCCACTCAAGGAGCTCAGGTTTATTTTCCAAACTGCATGAGTGGTTTTGATGTAGCTTCATCGCTGTAGCCAAGGGAAATTCAATTTATCAGAACGGTACATGTTAAAAAAACGGTAATATTCTAAAAGATCATGCAAAGAAGCTAAAGAAATAAGGGAAGGGGGACGCAATGTGCTGATGCAAACATTGCATGATGTGGGTTTGAAGGAGGAGTTCCACTATACCACAAGAAGAAAACCTCATCTTTACAACAAACAACAGGAACAATTAACATTGACGCCATTGGCACGGCATGACATGAAATAAAATATGGTTGATTGTTGTTGTGGTGAGACAGAAGGCTTGCAGAGCAATGGGTGTGATGAATGACTAATCACTATGAATGATAAAAAAAAGGGATTCTATGTAAGAATAAGAAATATAGCATGGACCAATACCGTTTAGAATAAATTGTTGAAAAATGTTAGGGTTAGGGGTTATTATGTTCAGTTAAATCACAAATGTTGTCTGACGCCTGTGTAGTTTCATACGTAAACTAAAAGTCAGGGCATGTCAGGGCAATATACACACTATACACAACCTATCCTTTTGGCAGGCAGTGGCAAGATGCAGATCATGACTGAAAACCATCCCCTTAGGTCGGATTTGAACAATTCTTCAAAAAGAGTTGTCCAGAACTCTTCCACAATGTTGTTAATGCCAGGGGTCATATAAATAGGTTTTAAATAAATCTTTATCTTTACTATATGTATAAATATTTCTAAGATACATTGTAATAGTAGTCTTTATCTTATATTTAAATTAGTTTTATGATCTAAAAGACTTAAGTACGACTTTAGCAAAAAAATCAAAACAATTCATAATGGGCAAATACTTTTCACACCACTGTATATTTGTGTGGTGTAACACTGGGCAAATTGCGTAAACAAATGCTCTTAATCTTATAGCTGTACACAAGATATAGTGGGATTTACACAATTCTTTCCTAAATTTTGTTTGTAGTCTTACAGTATTAGTTACCCAGTTATCCAGAAGAAGCTTGTCTTTAGAAAAGTCTGTGATTTTGGACAGAAAATTGAGTGCAGCTGGGAGCATGATGGGTCATGGATTGTGGGTGGCTTAAATGTTTCTTAGAAGCACAACATAAATGTACAGCACTAAGCCAAAGGATAAACAGGCACAAGGTCACTTTACTGGGCTCGCAGTTTTGTTGGATGAGGAATCTACTTGCTGTTCAAGCACTTTATAATTTATTCACAGTAAATTGAATAAGTGCAGTGCCATATGCCTGCATATAGCTACAATGGATAACCCTAAAGCACTGAAAAATTGTATCAAGTAATTCAATTATAAAGCACATTTAACAATGTACAAGCAGCTTTACTGAAAAATGTTTTATCCCAGATAAGTAACAGAAGCAAAGAAAAGTTTCCTGAGAAAGTAAGGAAGAAACATTAAAAGGAACCAGACTTATAAGAGAACCCATCCTTATTTGGGTTATACAATCTGTATACATCCAATACATAATTCTAGAATGAACATTAATATATAACATTTAAAAATAATAATAATGAAAGTAATGGTGAGAATGTTGAGATCGCTGAGACCTCCTGGTGCCTCCGCCATTTTAGGTGTAGCTCATCTGAAAGAGTGGAGAAGAGAGAAGATAAAAAGGAGAAAAGAGAGAAAAAGGAGAAAAGAGAGAAAGGGAAATAACTGTTTATTGATCTAGCCAAACAGTTGTGCAGAGAGTAAGAAGTTATGAGGGAAATATACACAGACAACAGTGGCTCAAGCAACATATATTATTAGAATTATATGAACAGAATGTAATAGAAATAGAAATATTCTTGCACCGGATTGTTCGTGTATCTCCTCCTATACTTTTTGAGGTATAGATAGATGGAGATATGCTGTTTATAAGTTATAGGAAAAATTGTAATCTATATAAACTTACAGAATAACATTGAATAATCCTGAAGATATTACACAGGACAAATTCTAAAACTTCCCGTATGTTCTTATGAAGTATGCCTGTACAAATGTTGGTAATGTAGGCACTCAATGTTCGGTAAAAAATTAGTCCCATTTGCTGCAAGCTGGGACATGAGACCACACTGAAACCCATCATATAAAATTATGGACAGATTTTACTCTTCATTCATACTCTTATACATTTCAGTCCATTTAATTCCTATGGGGAAAGTTAGATGATCTCAATATGGGATCTTTTTTTTCTTCTAAACCTACCTCATATTTTGACAAATTGTTTTTGAGTTATGAGGATTAGGTACAGTGAAAATATCCATAAAGCTTAATATAAATTACAGTAAAATACATCACAACAAATGCAATGCAAAACTAATTAGTAATGAGTAAGAATACTAGTAGGGAACTTTAGTGGGATCCAAACCATTTACCAACACAATTTTTCACTAGAAATTGCCTGTTTTCTAGATTTCCTGGTACTCAATACAAAAACAGCATTTTGGTTCTCGGAAGAAACTCCTACATAGAAGCACAAGTCATTATTTCATGCAGCATTTTCATAATTGGAGAGAAAGAGAGAGAAAGAAAGAAAGAGAGAGTGTAAAAAATACAGTACATCTTTTCCAATATGCAATTTTTTTGTTGTGACTTTATTGCCAAGGGGAATTTCCTCTTTTTAGAGGGTGGTGAAATAAAGTTAATGCTGTTTTGGCCTCTGGCGAAAAAGAACATTTGCAGAAAGTAAAATAAACAAATGTCACAGAAATGTGCCGGAATTTTCGATGTGATTCACAACAGGATCAGAGATGTGGACTGATGGGAACAAAATAAGGGAACTCTTTGGGAAATATGCAAAAAAGGCAAAATAAGTCAGCTGTTGACCTGATTACCCAAGCTCACAGAGATGTTCGTATATACAGTTTTTCTCTGTATGCTGTCATATCCTTGAAAATATAGTATATACATTCTGGGAAATATTTTCTTTTTTGTTTTGTGCCTATTATTTGTTACAGGACCTTGTTTTAACATTCACGAAGACACATTTCAGTGACGCATTTATAGCAGTGACTCCTCTAGCCAGCTGTATTATGTAAGTCTTACTACTATTACTTGTTTATCAGAACATCAGGTTAAACATCCTCACGGTGTTAAATTACATCTGTGTTAACGTCAGACATGAAGGTGTGGAGTTCCAGCAACCCACTGCACGTCATATCTTTTTTTGGCCACATTTGAATTAACTCTGTAATTATATTAAAGTAGAACAGATGAAAACAAGGGAAAAGTCTTGTATATGGATTTATGTAGGTGATGTATGTATGCTGTGTACATTTGGAGCGTGACCAAACAAAGCATTCATAAATATTATTGATATAAATAAAATTTCATTGTCTTAGGTGGAAATATGACTTTATCTATGATTGACTGCATGGCAGTTTTATCCAATGCCTTGTGGTACTTGTAGAAATCTTTGATCTAGTAATCCAGTCCACATAGTTCTTGTCCATCCATTATATTGTAACCATCGTCTCTTGGATACATGGTTGTTTAAGGTGTTAGGCCAGCTCTAGCCACTAGGCGCAGTAGGAAGCTATTTTCATTTAAGTGGGGAAACAAAAGAAGAATTCTTTGTGTAGGCAGCATGTAACCAAATCTGTTTGATAACTGTATTGAGAAAAACCCTGTTTTCAAGCTCAGTGTAAGTAAGCAAGCTGGTTGGTTGTACAATGCTTGGTGGTGAAGTTGGTTTGTACACGTTCTATGATGATGGTATGTCTTGAATTTGTGTCTGTAATCAGTGTTTAGGGTAAACTAAGTTCTCATTTTGCTATCTGTCATTACACTTCCTTCAATGTTGTAATATCGGAGCCTCATTACATGACCTTAGTAACATAACTTGTGGGATTTGATGTGGTTCAGTAACTCCTTTTCTGTTAATCTTGTAGACTGGCTCACTGGTCATCATCATCGTTCATGCCATCCTCAACAATTTCCAAAGGAACTTCTTAAAAGTCTGTATACGATTTTTCTTTCTTTCTTCATTGTCCAGGCTTCACATCCATATGTGGCTACTGAAAATTTGACAGACAATTGTCTGACAGAAGCCAATATACTATATATAATGTATATTCATTCATTTATTTTCTATACCCGCTTAATCCTAGTTTCAAGGCCACAGGGAAGCCGGTGCCCACCCGGCAACTGTAGGTGCAAGAGCAGGAACAACCCTAGAAAGGGCACCAAGCCAGCATAGGGCACACAAAGGGGGCAGTCGTAGGCTTGTGGTTAAGGAACCGGCCTTGCGACCGGAAGGTCCCTGGTTCGATTCCAAGTAGAGACAAGTCATGGCTGAAGTGCCCTTGAGCAAGGCACCTAACCCCAGTTGCTCCCCGGGCGC
>JAOUQV010000022.1:1265463-1279600 GCA_028565295.1 Aspidoras spilotus | reverse complement strand
GTGAAGTGTGGACACAGATTAAAAAGTGCTGCTTGAGAAAGTTATCTGTCTCCATCCTGCTGTTTCCTCTCCTCAAGTGTGATCCAACCACCGCAGATCGAATCCTCACATTACATTTCTGTGAGACACACAATGTTCATTGTTAAAAATGACTGGCCTGTGGTCTTTGTAGTGTTGAAACGGTGTGTGATATTTACAATAAATTTGGTTGAGCAACAGTACGTGTGTGTGAGAAAGGGATGGGGTGATGTTCATGTGTGCCTATGTGTATGATGTGGCTCTTTGGTAAAAAAATGAACAGCCAGCGCCATTTTAGCCAATCCAAATTCTGCATGATACAGTTAAGGCCCAGTGACATTACACAGATTATTCAGATATCTTAAAATATCGTTTCGACTAGTCGTAAATGAAATAGGGATATCTTTAATTATACTTCCGGATTTGTGACTCGTCAAATACTAGATATTAATGACTTGTACCCGATAATGTTATTTTAATGTGTAGTATTTTAAGCATGATCCGTTACTTAATAAAAATGTTCATATATTTTCTCACTCCTCTAATAGAGGCCCCCAGGTAATCGCTTGGTCCCGCCTAAATAAACACCCGAATCTGACTGTTATTAAAATGAAATTCCTGGACAGTATAAATGTATTTACGAAAAAAAGTTACTTATCATCCCCCTCCATCACCAACGCAGCAGCATCCTCGTCAGATATTGTCACCTTGTATGCTGTACACACGTCATTAGTTCTGCGCAGCCTACAAGGACAGATCTCTGTTTCCTTTCCTCTGTAGTAAACCACCTCCCCCCCTAACTGAATCCTGCACGTAAAGGTTGCGTGTAGTGCTCTTTCTCTTCCTGATTTGCCAGAATCTCGCGTAGGGTGCTGTGGGCGTGTCTTTTCGCCGGGATGGATAAAATGCACGAGGCACCTTGCCGAGACCCGGGTACCGCTAAATGCCTTTGGGGTGATGAGATAATTCTGAAATCGTGTTTCAATTGAAAGAAGGAGCGCGTTTCATAGCAGAAAAGAAAGATAGATAAATAAATACTGAAATATGCCTGCTCAGAATAAAGATGATGGAGGATGGAAGAAGTTTTTTTGGAATTCCGACAGGAGGGAGTTTCTCGGACGCACCGGTGGTAGTTGGGGTAGGAATAATTTAACGAGATTGTAAGAATTTTTGCTCACAAATGTTGATGTCATTTGTTAAATGTGTTTCTTACTATCCCCTACACCAACACCAATTCCTACGCCCAGTGTAGCGGTTTTGGTGGCTGCAATCTATCTATGTCTGCTGTCTGGTCACGATGCAACCTGTTAGATTTGACTTTGCAGCAAATGCATGACGGGCTTCCGCAATAAGCACAATTTAAGGTCGTGATTGAAGTTGAATTGAAAAAAGTAACAGTCATTTCAGATAGTCGTCTAAATGTGTAAACTATGTTAAATATCTTTAAGTGTCCTGCACCTTTGGGTACAATCTAACTCTGATTATCTCTAATTATCTCATTATAAGATGAGAGGTTTTTCTCCATGAAAAACACTGCATGGCAAATGACAGTTATACTGTTTTCAGTAGATGTGAAGAAATGTCATAAAGATTATGAGGATTTCTGATTATGCTGCATGGTGGGAGACAGTTATGTCTCTGCTAATGACAGTGATCTAGAAATGTAATTACTCATTATTAAGGTTTCCTGTGCTATTTGATGAAAAATGCATGAATATGCTGTATCCTCACTGATGGTAATAGCCGAGCAAATATTTATATATATAAAATATGTGGTTTTATGCAAATAAACATATTCCTAACAGTAAATGTGCACATTGTTGAAATAGTATGTTATTTTGTGCTTAATACAGAAAGGGTTAAAAATGCATCATTGTTCAAGGTGACTCAAGGTGAAAAGGCCTATTTGGTGTGTTGGGATTTTAACAGCTCATCTAATGTTTCACTAGCTTTTCAAAAGCATCCGGAATCTGTGAGGCAACCACGGTAGCTCACTGTTTTCTTGGTGCTGCCCATTATACAAGTTTGTAGCTTATTCATAGTATGATTTAGTAATGGCATATTTAGTATATTAGTAAGTAGGTTGGTACAAACAAAACCTAAAAGGGAGTAGTATCATGTAATTTACATATAATCTTTAATCTATTATTATTATTATTATTGTTAAAGGGTAAAATACTCGTGTGTATGTGATGAACAAATACCAACCCCTGGTTTAAATATAACCCATGAAATATTACTATGCTCAAATTGTCTGCAATTTTACAAATTGTTTCTACGTGTGTTTCCCCTGCAGCAAAAATTCTGCTATTCTATGTTATCTTTTACGGCTTCCTTGCTGGAATCTTCATTGGCACCATCCAGGCACTTCTTCTTACCTTGAGTAGCTACAAACCCACGTGGCAGGACAGAATTACCCCCCCAGGTAAAAACTCTCTTAGAGCTTCTTAAATTATATTTCTTCACTTCACAGTATATGGGTGTTTTATTGTGAGTATACAACTTATTTGAATTTCAATAAATTTGGCAAGGGTATTCTTGGATTGCTTTCAACACATAAACACAGTATATACACAAGACATCCACAGCATACAAGTTTATAGTTACAGATTTAACTCTTTATGGAAGCATGTTAAAACATCTGTACAAAACTTACTTCCAAATACAAGGTTTTATTAATATATCTGTGGTAGTTATATACAGGTGCTGGTCATGAAATTAGAATATCATGGAAAAGTTGATTTATTTCCATAATTCTATTCAAAAACATAGACTTGTATATCATACACATTTATTACACACATAATTATATATTTCAATTGTTTATTTCTTATAATTTGATGATTTATAACTGACAACTAATAAAAAATCCAAATCTAGTATTTCCGAAAATTAGAATATTGTGATAAGGTTTAAGGTTAGCTAATTAACTCAAAACACCTACAATGGCCAGTAAGTGGTCCTGCAATCTAGTTCTTTAGGCTTTACAATAATGGGGAAGACTGCTGACTTGACAGTTGTCTAAAAGACAACCATTGACACCTTGCACAAGCATAGTAAGACACAAAAGGCCATTGCTAAAGAGGCTGGCTGACACAGAGCTCAGTGTCCTTGAACATTAATACAGAGGCGAAGGGAAGAAAAAGAGGATTGTAAAACAAAACCCATTCAAAAATGTGGGGGAGATTTACAAATACTGGGACTGCCACTGGAGTCTGCACTTCAAGAACCACCATGCACAAGACATATGGAAGACATGGCTTTCAGCTGTCACATTCTTTGTGTCAAGCCACTCTTGAAAAAAATGACAGCGTCGAAAGCGTCTAAAGACAAAAAGAACTGGACTGCTGCTGAGTGGTCCAACATTAAGTCCTATAATGAAAGTAAATTTTGCATTTCTTTGGAAATCAAGGTCCCAGAGTCTGGAGGAAGAGAGGAGAGGCACAGAATCCATGTCACTTGAGGTATAGTTTAAAGTTTCCACAGTCATTGATTGTTTGGGGAGCCAGTTTTAGCACACCTAAAGATGCGACACGCCAGACCCAACAAAGCAGTACAGCTGAAGGCCTCTATTGGCAAAACCTTGGCTCTCAACACCTGAGCAGTGCCACAGACTTATCAGCTCCATGCCACACTGCATTGCTGCAGTAATTTGGGCAAAAGAGCCCCCATTTAGTATTAAATGCTCTATATATAATGATACTTCTCATTTTCATATTTTTCAGTTGGCAAGCATCGTTAACTCCTTTTTTGTATTGGGCTAAAATAATATTTTGAGATACTGAATGTGTGTTTTTTATTAATTGCCAGTTATAAATCATCAAATTAAAAGAAATAACCACTTGAAATATATCAGTAATGAATACATTTTTGAATAGAGTTATGTAAATAAATAATTTTTTTTCAGGATATTCTAATTTTCTAATTGTATGACCAGCACCTGTATATTTAAAAATGGAAGCCTATGTAGTAGCTGTGTTGGAAGCCGCACCTTAAAAGCACCAGTAATTTACAAATATGAAATTTAGGTTATAATTATGAAGTTTATATAAGTTATTTTTATATCCCAAGCTGGATGGAGACAGTGATGATTAAAGGAGAAAACTCTTTTTACAATGAAACATTGTCACAAATCTGTTTTACAGAAATGTAACACAGAATATAACCATCAAGTTTATAGAAGTTACCCTTCATCCTTTTATCTCTAATAAGCTGCTAACCGGGCATCACTCCATCATAGAAAACACATTTACACACTAAGGCCACTTTAGAGAAACCAATTCACTGAACATGCCAGTCTGTGGAATGCTGAAGGAAGCACCCGGAGAATGCAGAACACCTAGAGAAAACCTGCTTTAACATGGGGAGAACATGCAAACTCAACACAATTTTCCTGAGTCATCCCACCCAGGAATCAAACCAGGTTCCTCCTTGCTGTGAGGACACAGCACTAACAGCACTTAGGGGCATTTTGAAGCACTGGACAAACTGGGAAATGTAATAATAATCATTACATTTTTGATGCAAGTGGTGTGACTGATTACTTTATGTCTAGGGGAACCCTCGTGTATGTGCAGGTTCGGGATCTGCCTTTTAGTTATTGCTGCTATAGTACAATATTCATGCCTAATCATTTCTATTAATAATAATTAATAATAATATTAATAATAATCAATACTTTATTGACCTTCATAGGCTGAACACCTGGAACAGTGTACTGCCCCATTGAGGCGCACAGGGAGCAATTGGGGATTGGGTGCCTTGCTCAACAGCACTTCAGCCATGACTTGCTTAGAGTGGGGTTTGAACCTGGGATCTTTTGGTCCCCAGCCTTTTACCCTATCCATTAAGCCATGGCAGACCCCAAAAAAAATCCTGATGTCAATTTGTTTAAACTTGCTTTTTATTACTTTTTATCCCTAATGAGTAAGTTATAAAGCACCAGTGGCAAGGGAAAACTCCCTGAGATGACAATAGGAAGAAACTATGAGAAGAACCAGACTCGGTAAGGATTCCCATTCTCATTTGGGCGATAACACTAAGGGGTCTTATACCGTCGGTATCTATATTTTTTCCCTTTTTATTTTTATTTGATAATTTTCCATAGGATGTTCCAAGCAGATTCAGGCTCTATGAAGCGCCCACCATGATCCAGTCACCAAGAAGGACCAGACAGGGGTAGGAGACAATGGTCAGGACCCATTACCCGCAAGTGCACTACCAGCTTACAGTTTAACTCTTTTTACAGACCAGACTGTTTAATTTGTTGTCACACAAATGACGATGGGAATTCCTTCTGAGTCTGATTCCTCTCAAGATTTTTTCCTGTTATCATTTCAGTGACTTTTCCCTTGCCACAGTTGCTTTCTAGCTTACTCATTAGGGATAAAGGGGCTTAAAAGCAACTTAAATCAAATTGAACTTTTACACTGTTGCTGCTAACATCTGCAAAGCACATGCAAAGGTGTAGGAGACCTCAGGGTCAGAACTCTATCAGTAGCAGCCTGTGTATCTAGGCAGAAATGTAGAAATAATTAGGCATGATCATTGTACTATAGCAGTTTAAAAAAAGGGGTATCTTAGAATACAACCTCCTGCAAGACTCGCTATAACAGTAATAACTAAAAGGCAGATCCAGAAGGTAACACAGATATGAGGGCTTTCTGAGACATATAGTAACCAGCCACTCCACTGACAACAAATATTTCATCATAATTATTAAATTTATCTGGATAAAGAAATTACAGCAGTAAGAGGGAATTTCAAATTATATATCTGTGTAACAAACATAGCCATCAAACACATTTAACTAACAGCAAAATAAGGAACGCCTAGTGCTTTAAAATGCCCCCTAGATCGTATCAATGAAACTATGCTTCAATATGTTTAATTTTGTGCATTTGTTTCATTATTTCAGCACAGTGGGTAGTACTGTTTTCACACAGCAAGTAGGAAACGGGTTTGAACGGGTTTGCTCGGGTTTCCTTCAGCATTCCAAAGACGTGCATGCTAGTTAAATTGGCCTTAGTGTGTGTGAATGTGTGTGTGCCCTATGATAGAGTGGTGCCCTATCTAGAGTAGTGTTGTTAAAAATTTCAATGTATCGATACTGAAAATTCTGCAATAGTACAATATTTGACAGCTAGGATAACTGTGGTTATATTAAATGCACTTGGTGTTTATTAAAATAAAAAAATATTTTTACAATAATTCGCTGTGAATAGGTTAGTGAACGCTAGCCTTAACTTTAATGTGGATGATTGTAATACACAAACTCTTGCTGTTATAAACCTGTGACTGTTTTGTAGTACTGATTACATTGGTGAAAATAGCATTTTTTTGGTAAAAAGACTTATCTATTTTTAAATTCATATTTAACCGTTGTCTAAAGTTTTATATCTCTATCTATATCATATATATTTTCTGGTAGGAAATCGTAGACTATTAAAAAGTGCAGTATTATGTAACCGTATTACCCGACAGTGCACCTTATCAATAAATTGCAAGACAAGGATAATTAGATAAAAAATAATTTTGAAAACATGTTAATATTTGTCTATTTAATATAGTTAATATTTGTGTAAGGTTACTGTCCTAGAGTGCGCTATCTTCAAGAATGGTGTTAGAAAGTTTTTGGGGTTTAGCACAGCGGAGTTTGCTGAGGAGCTTATGTGCACCTATTCTCAATAAATAAAAGCACAATACGGTACTCTGTGTCTTTGCTAGCGCCTGCTAATGTGTGTAACAGTAATGTTATGTAAAATAAAAATAGTTTTAGCTTCAAAAGGGAACTAAGCAATGTATCTGACTTTGGTATCGAAATAGTATTGAAATTTCAACTTTTCAAAGTAGCATATTGAAGTTGTATCATTTAATATTGTGACAACAATAGTCTAGGGTTGTTTTGCACTTGCGCCCAGAATTTACGGGTGGGCATCGGCTGTCCTAAGACCCGATGGGAATTAAGCAGAAGAAAATGAATTCTGTTCAAAGTTATAAATGTATTATCCAAGAAGTTACTGAGTTTAGGTGCAGAGATTTTAGATAAGTATAAAATCTTAGTTCTTCAATTGCAAATTTAGGGTTAACTGGAATATGTACATACATAGTTATTTTTAAGAACTTAAATAAAAATAAAGCATTTACTTTGATTTTTTCAGGCATGTAACACATTCCAAAAATACTATACAGAGGCATTTCGTTTCATACTGGGCAAAGCTGAACAATCGGGATCGGCAATCCGTCTGCCCTCACTGCATAGAGAACTGTAATTTATCAATTTTTCAAAATATAATGACTGGAAACAATCAAAACAATTTATGATAAAATAACATGATTACACATCAGTAAATGATTTACTATCTCAATGTTTTTGGAATGTGTTGCAGACCAGTAATACAGTAATGAATGTTTAGTGATTCTTGAAATTTCATAAAAGTTTTTGATTTTTTTATATTTCTGTATAACATTGACACTATATCTTCATCAAATTGTCTCACAAGTAGATAAAGACTGCAGTTCTTTATTTAAATGGTCACAAAATCAAAACCAGCCATAACCCAAAACATGATCTCAGAAAGCAAACATGGCAAAAACTTAGACAGCAATCTCAAAAACCGGAGCAAAAGCACAGAAAATTTCCAAAGGCAAATGTCTTTTGTGTAATAACAATAACTAATATAAATAACTATAATATAAACATAGCTATAATATAAATAACTAATATAAAACTATAAAAACTGTATTAAAAACTATTCTTCAGTGACAAACTGGAGAATTGGAATCGGGGTAGGCATTAATTACAACTGGGTTTCTGGGATTTAAATGCTGATTCTAGTCTGTGAATTTTGGCAGATACATTTCAAAAAAGTCCATGTAGGGCCAAGTTTACTATTGTGTAGAATCCCCTTTTCTAACATTTGTCTTTCTGGTAGGTCAGATTTTTGATAGGTCAGAAAGTACCTCTGCCATGGTGTCCCCATGAATTGTCTTTTGGAATGCCCCTTATTGCAACAAATTATCATATGCCCTTAGAGCAGGTTTTTTCATGCTGATAGGGCATCATATTGTGCAGTAGGTGTCCTTATTAATGTTAATTAATTAATGTTCTATTAATCATCTGTGTATTATTTTATTCTTATCCAGTATTTATCCTCAAGACAGTATTAGGAGAAAATGAAACAATGTTTTATTTGAGCATAAATAGCACACAAAACAAAACCAAATCTACACTCATGAACAAACAAAACCGGAGCCTGAAACGTGAGCATAGGGAAACAGAATACAAGCAATAAACAAAGTAAATAAATATCATATAAAATAAATATGATGCTTTGTGACAATGTTCCATGTAAAATGTTCTATAGAAATAAAAATTCATCAAATTGAAAAAGGGCCGAAGATTCAACAATACAGGTATACCTTAGCTACATTGTTAATTGGTTCCAGGAGACACGACTTAATTCGAAAAACAATTTAAGTCAAATTTATTTGTCAAGGCTAAACCAAAAATAACCATTCCAAGTTCTTTATTTATGAATGTATTTTCAATAATATATGGTTAATACGAATTTATTTCAAGCTAATAAACTAATAAATGTTATTTTTTATTATAGTACAGAAGAAAATTTTATCTAAATTTACAAATGCATTTTGGTGATATTTACCATACATCATGGATTTTTATCAGCCATTTTATTGTTCAGTGTTATAGCATGACACTTAGCACTTTTACTAAGAATGATTTAGGAGCCATGGGAGCAAAATACAGTGCATATGAGAATGAGAGTGTATCTAATAAACAACCGCGATCATGCCATGTGCACTTTGAATATGCTCGAACACGCTACTTTAGGAGTTCTAAGCTGCTCGCTATTAGTACAGATTGAGAATAGAGAAGACATTAGTTTTACACCTTAATAAACGTAACATACTGATGTCTCATGTACATGTAAACTCTGGTCAATACAGTGTTATGTGAACTAGAGTCACTGTGGAAAGCACAAAAACATGATCATAGTCCGACATGAGACATGAGAGACTGTGTGTCAAAATGTGTTTGTTGACCCGTCAACCACTCTAACCAGACTGGTCTTTAAATATCTTTTCAGGAGAGCAGATTGGGTGGATATGTATTGGAACTAATGTACATATTTTAATATACTTAATATACCTTTATTCTTATTTATTGCACAGTAACATGAGTTGATGTGCTTTTGAAGATTTTCTAGTGATTTTACAATTCGAATACAATACGAAACCTTTATTTTTATTTTTTCATATATTATTTTATGATAACAATTGTATAAGCAAGAATGACTTAAGTAAAAATGGCAGAGTTATACCTGTATACACTCACCGGCCACATCAAAAGATACGCCCGTTCAATTGCTTGTTAACACAAATATTTAATCAGCCAATCACATGGCTGCTACTTGATGTATTTACCGGAAGAGGTGGTCAAGACAACTTGCTGAAGTGCAAAACTAAGCATCAGAATAGGGAAGAAAGTTGATTTAAGTAGCTTTGAATGTGGCACGTTTGTTTGTGCTAGAGGGGCTGGTTGAGTATTTCAGAAACTGCTGATTTTATGGGATTTTCACACACCATCTCTAGGGTTTACAGAGAATGGTCAGAAAAAGAGAAAATATTTAGTGAGGGACAGTTTTGTGGATGAAAAATGCTTATTTTTGTGAGAGGTCAGAGCAGAATTATTATACAAACAAGAAATGTAGAATACCATCTCTGAAAGTATGTCACAAAGATTTAAGGCTGTTCTGAGGGCAAAAGTGGGACCAACATTTTACTAGCAAGGTGTCGCGTGAGTGTATAATGTTTCATAAAATTCCTATGTATTTTTCGCACATTTTAATGTTATTGGTGTGCAGGACTTACCCACTCTCCTCGTACAGAAAAATCTGAGATCATCTTTAACATGAACGATCCAGCTACATATTTGAATTCCATAAAGTCCATGAAAGAGTTTCTACGGGCTTACGATGAAGAAACTCAGCATGACCAACAAAAGTTTGAGAACTGTGGAGGTATAGTAGCATATAAACAGTGGAAGTGATCTTTGATTTGATTCTTGATTTTTATAGTCTGCTATACTGAAAGAAAGTTAAGAGAATGCACAGTCATGTGACCTGTTTTTTTCCTAAATTCCATTAAGCTTTTTCGTTAGTGTATGATGATATGACCATCATACACTATGCTTTTCATGCAAACACGTTCCAAAAAAGTAGGGACAAAGTACAAATTGCAAATAAAAACGGACTGCAATAATGTGGAAGTTTCAAAATTCCAGATTTTATTCAAAATTGAACATATCAAATGGTTAAACTGAGAAAATTTTATGAGAAAAATTAGGTGATTTTAAATTTCATGATATTAACACATCTCAAAAAAGTTAGGACAAGGCCTTGTTTACCACTGTTTGATGTAAGGTTCTTGTTGCTCAACTGTCTAAGGTCTTTTCTGTCGCATCTTCCGTTTATCACAGTCTATTTTAAATGAGCCTTGGCCCAGAGAAGACGTCTGCGCTTCTGGACCTTGTTTTGATAGGGCTTCTTCTTTGAACAATAGAGTTTTAGCTGGTAATGGCGGATAGCACTGTGAATTGTGTTCACAGATAATCTCTGTAAATATTCCTGAACGCATTTTGTTATTTCCAATACAAAAGCATGCCTGTATGTGATGCAGTGCCATTTAAAGGCCCGAAGATCACGGGAATCCAGTGTAACCCACCCCTGACCTGTATGCACAGAGATTCTTCTACATTCCCTAAATCTTTTGATTATGTTTTGCACAGTAGCTTATCATATGTTCAAACTCTTTGCAATTTTACTGTCAAACTGCGCAGATTTAGGGGGATTGGTGATCCTCTTCCCATCTTTACCGTTGAGAGAGCCACTGCCACTCCAAGATGCTCTTTTTATACTCAGTCATGTGAAAGACTTATTGCCAATTGGTACTCCAGCTGTTCCTTTTTTTGTACCTTTAACTTTGCCAGCCTCTTATTGCCCTGTGTTTCCGATGTGTTGCTGTCACGAAATTTCAAATGAGCCAATATTTGGCTTGAAATTTTAAAATGTCTCACTTTAGACATTTAATATGTTGTCTAATTATATTGTGAATACAATATACGTTTTTGACATCTGTTAATTATTGAATTCCGTTTTTATTTACAGTTTGTACTTTGTCCCAACTATTTTTGGAATCAGGTTTGTATGTGTACATGACTAATAATAATTTGATTTTAGTTATTTGCAGCTAGAGCTACTCCACATAGATTAGATAATAAAAATTAATGTCAAACATGATATTAAAGCACAGAAATGTCAGAACTGTGAACACTTATGCAAATTAGGCATAACAGGCATGATACAAAGATTGATTATTTAAAAGCTTTATTTTGTCTTGGATTTATTTGTCTGTTTTTATTGTTTATTTCTTTTCCGCTTAGAGCAACCTGACAGTTATAAGATCAGGGGAGATCTGGAGAGTGAAATGGGTATAAGGAAGGCATGTCGCTTCCCAAAGTCTCTTCTTGGGCCTTGCTCAGGCACTGAGGATCATTATTTCGGCTTCAGTGAGGGCAGACCCTGTCTGATTGTCAAACTAAATAGGATTGTGAATTTTAGACCAAAGGTGGGTTTTGCCTGGTGTAAATAATTCTACAAACATTTTAGTTTACACAGTTTTCCAAAATATAAAAAAATATATAATTATGGATTCCACATCCTCCAATACAATTAGATTTCTGTGTATTTACAGTAAGATTTAAACTTATTTGACTGTTTTAGCCCCCACAGACCAATGAGAGTATCCCAGAGGAGGCGAAGTCCAAAGTCCAACCTAATGTGATACCACTCCACTGCACCAGTAAAGTAAGTATAATCCTTTCACTTAAAAGCACTGACAACAACAGCTAAATATTAACTATGATATCCTATTACAAACATTTAATTTTTTAAGTTACAGTATTTAAGAAATGGCATTATTTGAATTTGATTATCATACATGCATTTTTTCCCCAAGTATGCCACCTTGCACGAAGGGTTGAAAAGAAAATAATTTACTCTGTCAGCAGAAGAGTAATCATAGGGCGCAGTAATTAAAACAGATGTATATATGAAACCATGTTTGTAAAAGACAGTAGGTTATTAACTAAGTAAACTAAGGTTAGTTAGTTAACAATTGACCTGCAAGTGTGTTCAGCTATAATTTAGAAAAAAATTACAACTTATTGTGTAATTTCTTAAACATTTATAGAAAAAGGAAGAAGTAGATTTGCTTGGCCAAGTGGCGTACTATGGAATTGGAGGAGGATTCCCTCTTCAGTATTATCCTTACTACGGCAAGCTTCTGCACCCACATTACCTACAGCCTTTGGTGGCCATTCAGTTCTTAAACGTAACCATGAATCAAGAGGTACGTGTTGATTGCAGAGTGTATGGTGAGAACATACTGTACAGCGAGAAGGATCGCTACCAGGGGCGTTTTGAAGTAAAAATAAAGGTTAACAACTTTTGACCAACTATGTGAGCACAGGAAGATCAGTCTCTCCCAATTTTAAAGCAACGTAGGAACCATAGTTTTACTTGAAATATGTAGACACTAGACAAAGTTTTCCCACTGGCCTTCCATAGTCTTACTGAGAAAAAGCAATTAATAATATACACATATCTCCTGTCAGAAAGTGTCCTAGGAATCTTAAGCTGAGGCTCATAAATTTTTCAATAATAATATGTAATAAATCTTAATGCGGGACATAATGTTATCCACTCCTGCTTCTGTAAGTTAAGAATTAGTTAGAATGCAAATGCTTTAAGTCCTAGCCATAGCATATTAGATATATCGAATAAAATTCCATTATAACTTTATAGTTTATAACTAATTCCAGCTGGAAGTAGTTTAGACATCTATTCCTCTTACATACCAGAATGCCTGGCTTTCGCCCATTATAAAGGTTGCATAATCTTTGCAATAGTAGTTTGCTTCAAACCAAATCAAATGTGGCCTAGCTTTGTTCACTATGCTGTACTGTTTGTGTTGTGCTTTGTGGACGCAGTTCAATTAAATTCAATTTAATTTTATTTATAAAGTGCTTTTACCGGGGACATTGTCCCAAAGCAGCTTTACAGAAAACGTTTTATCCCAGATAAGTAACGGTGGCAAGGAAAATCTCTCTGAATAAGTAAGGAAGAAACCTTAAAAGGAACCAGACTCAAAAGGGAACCCATCCTTATTTGGGTGATATGATACAATCTGTATAAATCTAATTCATAATCTTATAACTAACAGTAATATTGTAACGTTGATTCAAGGAACTCTGGATTGCACTGGAGGGCAAAAGTAGTTGCAGAGAGGTATCTTTAATAATAACAAATGAATAGAACAAACAAGAAGTAAACTTATACATTGAGAAACAAAACAAGGAACTAGGCTTACAGTCGAGAAACACTTGTCATGAAACAAAGAAACACTCTTGGCATAGGTATATCAATATCTACTCTAATCACTTCTATCTCTATCTATATATTTTAATCTCTATCTCTATCTTTATCCGCGCATGGAACTGTCCCATTAAGTACTTTTCCCGTTAACATGTGAAGTCACTGGGTGCCGTTGGTTGCCATGGTTACTGAATCCCCTAGGTTGTCAGAGTTCCCAGTTTCCTAAAATATATAACGATAATATAACAATAATAATATAACAATAATATATAATATATACAAACATATACATCTAATACATAATCCTGTAACTAAGTATAACTAAATATAATAATAATCAAAGTGAATGGGTCGTAGGGAAAGCGTATTCGTAGGGAAAGGGTAGTCGTAGCAAGGGTCGCTGACATCTCCTGGTGCCATTTGTGTTTAGGTTATTTCAGAGTGTAATGTGACATAATCAGCAGTTCATAGATTCTAAAAGAAACAAGTACAGGGGTTAGACAGGGGTTAGACCACAATAATTTATTTAGATTTAGGAAATTTATTTAAGTATGGTGTAGGAATTATTTTGCGGCCAATACAGCATCAGAGGGATTTTAAGCCATTCTTCTTGCAGGATAGTGGCCAGATCACTACGTGATGCTGGTGGAGGAAAACGTTTC
>JAOUQV010000022.1:1249219-1265363 GCA_028565295.1 Aspidoras spilotus | reverse complement strand
AGATCGAACCCTTACATTACATTTGTGTGAGACACACAATGTTCATTGTTGAAAATGACTGGCCTGTGGTCTTTGTATTGTTGATACAGTGTGTGATATTTACAATAAATCTAGCTGAGCAACAGTATGTGTGTGTGTGTGAGGAAGGGATGGGGTGATGTTCATGTGTGTCCATGCATATGATGTGGCTCTTTGCGGTAACTCTTGGTTTTTGCCTGGTTTGCCACCCCTGTTGTATATATTTGCAAATGTTTTACGCCAAATGCTCTTTCTAATGCAACCCTTACCATTTACACTGGATTGGGACCGGCACTATAAAAACACTAGGTTGTGCTATATAATGGCTGATTCATTTGCTTCATGATCTTATAAACCGATATTTTATTCTTAAATATTGGCCAGTTTTATACAGTACCTTGGTGCACAACTGATGTCGTCACATGGTTTTGTCTATAAAAGTATATTTTGATGGGTCTTTCAGAGAAACATGTTTCTTTTATTGAAAGCTTTGGATAAATATGAGAAATCCCAATGTTTTACATGTGTAAGATTGGGATAAAATAACTAGCACATAATATAAAATTCCCATACACAACAATTATGACTACTAACAACTATGACTTTGCATAATACAGATTCTGAAAGCTCCTCGGCCATCTATGAACATATTCAGAAGTGATCAGGATGAAAACCAGGTGATTTATGATGCCATCTTAAATATATATAATATTGCATATATGCTTTAGTTATTAAGATCTGTATTTGTAATTCTGTATTTGTTTCAAATATTGACAATTCACTCTGTCTACCTTCCCAAGGAGGAAACTAAGCAAGTTGTAAAAAGAGTCAGTTTTGCTGCCACAAATAATATTCACGTCTTCAAGTAAGTTGCTCTTCATGTTTAATACCAACACTATAACTACTACTACTGCTAATAATAATAATCATTATAATCATAATAATGATGTGTAAATATTTAGAGACATGAAGGCTGATGCTTTGTCGGCATCGTTCCAAAATTTGCCAGTTCGTAAGTATGTTTCTTTTGTTTGAATAAAAAAAATATTTTTTTTTTATTAATGTATTTAAATAAAGCACCCTACTCAAACTGTTCTTGTTCGGTGGTGAGTGAAATATTCTCCTCACTATGGCTGTATAATTTATTTAAGATAACTTTAAGAAAAAGAGGTTGTTTCATTGAAAGAATTTCAGCATTCACTGAACTTAGTACTCATTTAGCTCGGTCATTATTTATCAGTACATTTTCAAACAAGATACAGAATGAGACAATAACATTTATATCAATATGATTTAATGTTGTGTTGCATGAACAGTTTCATACAATTTACTAAAATAAGCAGTATTTATGACTGTAATTCCCTTATTTACCTATGTCTGAAATATTAATTAGGTCCCAAAGTGTTTCTTTCTTAATCATTGATTAATCAATTGCATATTACTGTGGGCAATGCAATATTCAACTTATTTTTTATTTGTAATTAACAGGAGTCAGTTTTGGGCAGAATGAGAAGTAAGTTATCACATTCTAAATTTTTTTGCAGGTTTTATAGTAACTTGGATTTATTTTGATCATAACCCCATTATTATGTTAGAAATGTATTTCAAGTAAACTGTAATTATATAGTGGTACAAACTGTTATAATGTGTATGCTATCAGACAGGTTTTTTATCTCCTATTTTCAGTAGGTTTTGTACATTGTGTGAAACTAGTTAATTCTCACATGCTTTTATTTGTCATGAAATTTAGCTGCCCTTTTTATTTATCAGGTGTTTTGATCCCAGTGAAAAACATGACGTGGGTAAGTATTCAGTTATTCATTATCTCACAACTCACCACAATTTAATATCTATACTACTAATAAAACCCATATATAAACAATACTTATAAAACAAATAGTAAAACCATAAAAAACCTTGGGATGGATATATTTGATGGACCTGGCAACTCTGTATATACTTAAAGCAGCACTTACAACCTTATGTTGATTGGATGTGTGGAGGGGATGAGGCTTGCAAAATATTTTTATTCTTAAAAAAAAAACCTCTATATTAAAATATTAGGGTCTGTTATCTAATCTTTCATTAACTGGCCTCTTATCAGAATCTGTGTGTTTTATGTGATATTTCGTTAAGTGTATCCATTTTAAATGCTTTATTTCTGCTGCCATAAATTAACATAAACAAACACATGATCAAACTGCGTTTACTAATTGACTTGCATATTTTGAACACTAGGTATCAGTATTGCCCCATAACAATGCATAATAAACATCACTAACGTATAGTAAAACAGCTTATGAATTACAGTATCTATAGGCGGGGTGGCATGGTGGCGCAGTGGATAGTGCTGTGGCATCACAGCAAGAGGACAAGGGTTCAATCCCCGGGTGGGGCGACTTGAGAACCTGGGTGTGGAGTTTGCGTGTTCTCCCGTGTTTGTGTGGGTTTTCTGCGGGTACTCCGGTTTTATCCAACAGTCCAAAGACACGCTAGGTAAATTGGAAACGCAAAATTTTCACTAACTTGTGTATTAATATGAGACTTTGCGTGCGATATGAGACATACATCTAATACATAATTAGAATATAACATGCATCTAATACATAATTCTATAACTAACAATAATATGTAAAATTTAGAATAATAATCAATCAAAGTGAATGAGCTAATGATCAATACAAACACAAATTGTTCAGAGAGCAAGAAGAAACTCTGGCAGACTATTAGCCTATCAGCGTGGCACATCTTGATGTGGCAATATTTGCCCACTCTTCTTTGCAAAACCTCTCCAAATCCGACAGATTGCAAGGGCATCTCCTGTGCACAGCCCTTTTTAGATCACCCCTCGGATGTTCGATGAGATTCAGGTCTGGACTCTGGCTGGGCCATTCCAAAGCCTTAACCTTAATCCGGTGAAGCCATTCTTCTTTTGTTGATTTAGATGTGTGCTTTGGGTCATTGTGGTGCTGAAAGATGAAGTTCATCTTCAGCTTTCTAACAGACGGCCGAAGGTTTTGTGCCAACACTGACTGGTATTTGGAACTGTTCATAATTACGTCCACCCTGACTAATGCCCCATTTCCAGCTGAAGAAAAACA
The DNA here is from genome assembly GCA_028565295.1 of Aspidoras spilotus. Taxonomy (NCBI): domain Eukaryota; kingdom Metazoa; phylum Chordata; class Actinopteri; order Siluriformes; family Callichthyidae; genus Aspidoras; species Aspidoras spilotus. Next base: position 1,262,244 of record JAOUQV010000022.1, on the reverse strand, counting down.
GCCACAAAGCATGATGCTGCCACAATCATGCTTCACTATAGGTATGGTGTTCTTTTGGTGATGAGCAGTGTTGTTTTTGCGCCAAATATACCTTTTGGAATTATGTCCCAATAAGTTAAACCTTTGTTTCATCAGACCATAACACATTTTCCTACACGCATTTAGGAGATTTGAAAATTAAGCCGGGCTTGGATGTTTTTCTTTGAAAGATAAGGCATATGAAACATATGAAGAAGACGGGAGACTGTTGTCACATGTACTTGCTCGAAATTCTTGCAGCTCCTTCAGTGTTGTTGTCGGCCTCTTGGCAGCCTCACTGACCAGTTTTCTTCCTGTCCTATTATCAATTTTGAACAGACGTCCTGTTCTTGGTAATGTCACTGTTGTGCCATGTTTTCTCCACTTGATGATGACAGTCTTCACAGTGTTCCATGGACAAGCCTAACAGCTAAACTACTAGAACTGATCAACTTTGGGGTTGATCAGAGGCACTTTAATTAGTGGCAGGTGTGTGCTGACTCTAATTTAACATGAGTTTAAATGTAATTGGTTAAATCTGAACAAAGCCACACCCCTAGTTCTGCACTTATGCAACCACATTATGTCAGTTGTTTTATTTTTACTTCACATTTCTGAAAGGTTTCAGTTTGTTTTCCATTGCATTGTACGGGCTATAGGTCACATTAAAAGTGGACGAAGTTGTGAAAATATTTTACTTGCTGTAATTTTTTTACATTACAAAAACCTGGCATTTGAACTGTGGTGTGTAGACTTTTTTATCCACTGTAGGTTTGATAACTAATTTAATTGATTTAAATCATTTAACTGAGAGAGGAATTGATAACCTTTGTGAGACGTTTGATTATTTCCAGTAGTTATGTTTTGAGTAAAGTTGTGGGTATAGTACCTAATATAGATGTTGTAGATTTTGATGATGAAACTGAAAGTGAAATTAACTCTATTAAAGTACGGAAGTATGGATAAAAGTATAAAAATCTATGGTCAAAGGTCAATATATTGACATCTAGCTGACTTGGATTACAGTATTACAGATTTACAGTATTGATTTTGTGCCTTATGGTTTTAACTTTATCACTGAAAAAAGTATAAAGTCGTCACAGTCTTTGGCAGTGATCTTCCTATTTAGTTTTGATACGGAATTAAATAAAAAGCGAGGATTATTATTTTTTTATTATTATATTAGCGGGAAGAAATATTTTACTTTAGCAACACTAAAGTTTCCTGTAGTTTACAAGACTCTCCTTTCATGCTCTTTGATACACAACCGAGTTTGTCTGATGCCATTTACGCTCTAGTTTCCTTGTGGTCTGTTTTAGGGTCCGTGTGAAATCATTATGCCACTGTGCTATTTTTTCTCTTTAATTAATCTTCTTTTAATTGGGGCGACGCTATCAAAAGTACAACAAAATATTGACTCTAGGTGCTCAGATGCCTGATTAAGCTCAGTGGGGTCAGAGGGAGATACAATCATAGTTGATAAATTTTAGAGTTTACTAACAAAATTATCTGCAGTACTTGTTGTACATGTGCGTTTGAGCCTGTACTGTATTTTGGTTCATAGTTGAGATAAAATAATGGTCTGAAATAAGATCAGACTGTGAAAGTGTAACTTTATTGTCTATATATAGTCCTAATGTTAATATTAAATCAAGTGTGTGACCGCCCCTATGCGTGGGTCTCATTACATTTTGGGGGTTTTCTGGATTGTTGAAGTGTAAATTGAAATCTTCTACAGTTAGACTTATTTTTGCCGGTTTAGCAAGATATGTTTGTAAACAAAACCTCAAATGAGTTTAGTTTTTGTTGAGGTTTGTGTGTGATGACTTTATTATTATTATTATTATTATTATTATTATTATAGATGACAGCTACACCTTTACCAGTTAACCGAGGCTGGAATATTTAATTATATCCAGGAGGACTAGCTTCATTTACTACTGCATACTCATCCTGTTTTATCCATGTTTCAGTTAAACAAAGTACATTTAATACCTGATCAGTAATAAATTCATATATAATAAGCTATTTAAAATGTAATATTTGATAGTGTCATCTTCAGGACAAATGTTTGATTGTCTCAGGTGGCATTTCCCAGCATATCTCAAATATTCCTTTATTTTAACACATTTGTTTAAAACTAACTTTCTGATTTCCTCAGGTTTCAGTGGTTAGGTTAGTTTGTGCTTACTGGTCTAATCATATAATATGTAATGTACAATCTTGTTTATAAAACTGTGGAACAATATGCGCCAACAGAGATTTCTTTAGTGTTTGAGGGTAAATATTCAGACTATTTCTAGTTAACTTAAATGTACATAATTATCCAGTTAGTTTAGATCCTGACCCTGCTTTAACCTGAATTCTCTGACCCACATTTGAAATTTCAGGACTGGAATCCATGCTAAACTCGTCCAACCGTTTTGCACTGAACAAGGTGAGTTACAATTGCATCAGTAAAATAACTTTAAAGTATTAGACATGCAGCTATTACACAGTAAGTAATGAGCAAAATCGCTCATAACCTGCAAGTACCCTCATATTTCCTTGTAAATTATGCACTGTTTATAGATGTACTTGAAATATATTTTATAGAGCCTAGTAGAGACTCTAATCTAACAGGAGCTGCTTCAGAGATGATGCTGTATTTTCATTGTTGACATTCAGTGACATTCATTGCTGGTGATACACTAATTATTTTGGAGTATCTTGAATTAACCATTTAATTGGAAGACACAGGTCATTCAACCAGCTATGTCATTGTCGTAAAGTTTCTCACAGTCAAAATTCAGAGGCACTTTATAAAGCCATGTGCACTGGATTACTGAAAACACACATACCCCTTACATTTTTCCAACAGTGTTTAGAGGAACTCTCAGTTTAAAACATTTTGTTTACTTCTCCAAAAAGTATCTAAATAAATGCATTCTGTGTAAATTGAGGCTAAATTACCCCGTTCCAAGCCCGAAAGGGTGAAGTTTGCTTCAGAAGGGCATCCAGCGTAAACGATGTGCAAGGTTTAAAATGTGAGTCACTTGCTGTGGCAACTGATATTAAAAAAATTCTTATTCAGTGTTTATATTCATTTTGTTCTACACTGTAAATTAATACTGAAGTCATCCAGACTATGAAAAAAACATAAATAATCATGTAGTAAACTTCAAGTCAAAGTATCAAGTCAAAATTTGTTTTATTTTTAAGATTAGATTTGAGAAGTAGGCATCTTTTTTTGTTTTGATCACAGCTGTTCTCTAGATCATCTTCATGAGGTGATCGAATGTTCCTGTGCTTTTAATGTGTTTGAGACGATCAGTTGTGTTGTGAAGAGGTATAGGTAGTATACAGTAAATAGCCCTATGTGAGTAATGTCCTAATCCATATTATGTGTTTGAGAACTACTCATCTAACTAAAGAAAAATGACAGTCCATCATTACTGTAATAAATAAAGGTCAGTCAATCATTCAAAATTCAAGAACTTTAAAAAGTCTTTGGACTTTATGGTCAAATTGCTGCAAAGAAAGCACTTTCAAGAACAAGAGGAAGAGATTGGCTTGGGTAAAGGAACATAAACAATGGTATTCAGACCAGTGAAATCTGTCCTTTTGGTCTTTTTTGGTTCCAAAATACATGTCTTTGTAAGACGCAGAAAAGGTAAGAGGACGGTTACAACCTGTGTCATTTCCACTGGGAAGTATGGAGGAGGAAGTGTGATGGTACTGGGGTGCTTTGCTGGTGACACTGTTGGTGATTTATTCAAAATCCAAGGCACACGTAACCAGAATGGCTACCACAGCATTCTGCAGAGATATGCTATCCCATCAGGTTCGCTCTTAGTCTGACCATTATTTGTATTTTAACACCTCCAGGCTATGTAAGGGCTATTTACAAAGAAAGGGTGAAGTGTTGCGTAAGAAGACCTGGCCTCCACAATCACCTGACCTAAACCCAATTTAGATGGTTTAGGATGAGTTTGATCACAAAGTAAAGAAAAGCAGCCAAGTGCTCGGCACCTATGGGAACTCCTTCAAGACTGTTGGATAATCCTTTCAGATGACTACTTCATGAAGCTGATTCAGATGCAAAGGATGTGGACAGCTGTAATCAAAGCAAATGTGCCTACAAATTTTGGTTTGTTTAACACTTAAGTTTACTTCATGATTCTTTGTGTTCCTTTATAGTATGGATGATATTAGTATGCATTTACAGTGTAGAAAAAATTTTATAAAAACATTAAATGAGAAGGTGTGTCCAAACGGTACTGTACATATTGTTGGGAATTGACTGGATAGACGAGTCAGGAGACTGGAGACGTCAGTGTTAGTTTGAGTTTATTTTCACATAGGAGGAAGAAGAATGCTTTAAGGAGGGGTAAGTGTGGGATGAAGATTAAGGAGGAAGAAAATAAGTTTAAGGATAGGTAAATGTTGGAGAAAGTGCTAACACTTGAGAGGTGTCAACCTAAAGGAGGTTTGTAGGAGATGTCACCACCTTATTTCACCTCATGATTGAAATATCAAAGTATGATACAAACAAAGAAGGGAGGTGACCACTTCAGGTAAGCAGATGCAAAGTAATCTATAGAGACACCATTTGATGACCATAAGGAATTAAAATTTTAAAAGGAGCACCATTTCTATCAATATACAGATATAAGGTGATATAAAGAGTATTTGCACAAGAAATAAGCCAATTCAGTTATATAAAAATATTGACATGATACAAGGGTGCATGACCCTATGATGGATAATCTTACACATATTTAATATTATAGTCTAATTGGGGCAGCTCGGTAGCACATTGGTTGGGCTGTAGCCTCTAAGCAAAAAGGAGCTGGGTGGAATCCCCGTGTGGGACTACCTGGGACATTTTTGTGCGAAGCATGTTCTTGTGAACACCTGAGCAAGTTTCCTATGGTTGCTCCAGTTTTCTCTCGAATGTTAGGTTAATTGGTGTCTAGAGTTGCTGATGGGCATCGGCTGGCCCGCAAAAGATAATGAATTAATATCCTCTTATTGAGTTTTTACATTCATGACATGTGAGTGCATGTCCAGTGTTGCACATTTATAGAGAAATTGTACAAACTCTATTTCAAAAAGGTTGGGACAAAGTACAAATTGTAAATAAAAATGTCATGAAATTATGAAAATTCTATATTTTATTCTCTACTTCTTTTGATGATAGCATGCACTTTAGATGATACAGTATGCTTAAACACTTTGCAATATTGCACTGTTAAACTTCTTTCTGATATCGATTCACTATTTTCAACGTAAAATTAGGGGAATAATCCTCTTCCCATCTTTAGTTCTGAAACCTACTCCCACTCCAAGATATTCTTTTTTATAACGAGTCATGTTAATGACCTATTGCCAATTGACCTAATGAGTTGCAATTGTTTGTACCTTTAAATTCTCCAGCCTCTTATTGCCGTCCCATATTTTTTGAGATGTGTTTGTCTCAAAATTTCGAATGAGCCAATATTTGGCATAAAAATTTCAAATGGCATAAAATTTTATGACACACTTCGATTTGATATGTTTTCTATGTTTGGAAATACAATATCAGTTTTTGATATTTGTAAATTATTGAATTCCGTTTTTATTTACATTTTGTCCCAACTTTTTTGGAATCGTTTTTGTAAATAATTGTTTTATGTCCCCTTTTTATGTATATTCAGATTATTATATTATATTATTTCTTTTGTCTTCATCCAATAGGAGAATTTCTTCCCTGAACCATTTTTAACAGCAGACTCTGGGAACAGAACTGTGTTATTTGGGGAGAACACAAAGGACATGGACATGACTTACAGTCAAACTGTTGCAATTGAAACAGGGAATGAATTGAATCCAGAATGTACCATTAACATGTCCAACTCTACTGAGCCTCGCAGACTCAGCCGTCATGGTAATATGGCCTGTAAAACAATTGCCACCATGGAAAAAGATGATATGCATTCAGACTTTAATGACTTTCTTGCTAGTTTATCGAACACAAGTACCCAGAATGCTCCAGCTCCAAAGAAGAAAAATGATTTCACTTTGGAAAATACAATCAGTGCAAAAAAGTCCAAAGATAATTTTCTGCCAGATTGCATAAGTGAGCTTGCACATTTCGAGAGGGACTACATGGACATGACTAATAGCCACACTGTTATAATTGAAGGCCGAGAAGCTTTTCAGCATTCCCGTTTACCTGTAGGTGGAAATCTTGGAATCACGGATACACAGTCCTCTGAAAATGATTTAGATGACATGGATCTCACATATTGTCCGACGTCTACCATTAATGTTATCGGTATGCAGTCACAGCTTGGAAATTACAGCATGTCTCTTGTGAATAGAAAGAAATGTAAATTTGTCTCTGATGACACCAGTGAAATGATTATGACAGAAGTTTTAGGAAACTGTGTTCAAGAGGAAGAGTCAACTGAACGAAAGAAAGATGACCTCTTCCACGGTAATATCTATCTTGCGCCAATGGCTGACTGTGACGATATGGAAGTAACACAATCGCAAGCTGTTCTCCTTGAGACCAAAAATAGGGAAAACAACACAGCAACACAGACAGAAAAAATATGTCCTGGTTATTTTCCAACCAGTGAAACTATAGTTCTCAACAGAAACAATACTCCGGCAACACGTTCTGTATTTCACAATAATCAGAGCAACTTTATGGAATTGACATGCCAGTCGGCATCTAGGGTTTCTGCTTCTTTCAATCTAGATAACAAATCTATAAAAAATGCATCCTTCATGCGATCACACCTGATACAGCCCAGTCATTTTACAAGTGAACGCTTGCATGCTGAAGATGATATGGATATGACACAATCTCATACAGAATTTCATGATCTGGAGAAGACACAGACAGTATGGGATGATATGGAAATTACACAGTGCCAGACAGTTGTCCTTGAGACCAAAAGCTACGAGAACAGTGCGACAGAGGACAAGTCAAAGAAACATTTATCGCTGGTTTCAAATGCTTTTAAAACTAAAGATGAGGCGCACAAACAAATTGGACAGATGAAACCAAATAGGAATTCCTTTTCTAGAAGCACAGACACTAACAACTTTGCAATATGTACAACACAGAGGTTTCTTCAAAAGGATTTGTCTGGCCAAATGGAAATACAGCAGGGCACATTTTCTGATATGCCTGATATGGAACTGACAGGATGCAGGACCATTACCATTGATGCAAAAACCTCCGGGGAAACAAGTCTTACAAACAAGACACAAAACACACCATGCATCCTACATTGTGAACAATCAGTCCTTGACCATCTTGGAACAGCACATGCCTCACAACCTGTAGATTGCAGTGCTTCAGTTTCACTGATTGATTTGGATCCTGGAAATCATGTAATTAAAAACAATGAGGAAATATCAGCTATAGCTGGCATGAAGTTAGCCAGAGATCAGTTGGTTGATACAAAGTCTCCCCAGAAATTGTGTAAACTTGCAGGAAATAATGTGAATGAACATGTGTCTATTTTACCTGTCAAATATGTAGACTCCTCTATGGAAGACTGTAATATGGAAATGACCAGAGCTTTCACAGTGCCCTTAGAGGAGCAGTGCTGTGTTGCATTTAGTCAGGAAGAAAGGGCAATAGAGCTTGAGGAGACTGCCCCTGTAACTCATAATTTGCCAATAATTAATGAGAGTGTTCCATCTACTACAGTACATGGTGACGTGTTTGATTCAAATATTGCCTCTACAAAAAACGAACATTCAAACTCTGTTAAATCCCGGCGAAGTAGTCTAGCTGATCTACAAGCAAGACTTCAGAACATTTCACAATATATATGTGAGCCAAATGGATTGTTACCTGAAATTGTTACATCACCTCTGCCTAGCTACACACCGGTGTCCCCAGGTGAACAACACTTGGAAAGGGACTCCTTAGAACCTCCCAAAGCAACTCAAAATGATGGCACCACTTCATTTAACCTCAGGAATTTTTTTATGACAAGACTGTCTGTCAGTGGTATCATTCCAAAATTTCCATCAAAAGCAAGATCAGCAAGTCCAAACCACACAGAGCCCAAAAGCCCTAATGGAGCACAGGATCTTCAGCTACAGACAAGTCTCAATGCTGAACAAATTACAAGCTATGAAACTGATCTAATCGATGAAGACCTTCCTGAATTAGATTTCTCAGGAACTTTAGATAGCCACATGACCAAAGACAAAGTAGTAGTAGTGAATGAAGATGCTGCTGAATACGATCACATGGAGTCAATTATGAATATAAGGCAATTCGAGAAAATGGCACCTGAAATGAAAAATGAAACCATGGAACACACCGGCAAAAAACTGGTAAGAGTTTTTCCCTACATCTGGTTAAAGCTTTAACTTGTAGCATTTTTGCTTTTTTTTAATAAATGTATTATTCATTTATTGTTTTTCTGTGTACGTGCGCACAGTGGGATAGTAATTATGCAGAAAAGAATGCCTCAAAGTTAACTGATGACACCAACTCCAGCACCAATTCTACCACAACAAAATGTGAAGGAATATCTGAATTAAGTGAGTTTAGTTATTTAGTTAATTTTAGATTAATAACACTGTACTTGCTATTAGTTTGTTGTAACTTCATATCTCATTGTTTAAAAGCCATGAGAAACTCTCAGCTCGATTCATACAGTGAAGGCAACATGGATCACCAGTTAGATTTCCATAAGGTAAGCTTATATAGTTGTGTTTAAATAAACAGTTCCATTAGAAAAAAATACACTGAACAGTCCCTAGGTTAGGAAAACTTGAATAATAACAGACCTACAATATCTCGCCTCGTCTAGTTTAGCACTTGCCCTTGGATCAATCCAACATATACATCAGTCTGAGACCTTTTATTGGATGATTCTTGATGTTTTCTCTGTGGAATATACTGTGAAACTGGAACAGTGCACTACTGCAGCTGTTGCTCAAACACTGGCACCACACCTTACTGCCAGTGATTGTTCAGTGTATTTTAGACCAGATAATACTGTCTGATAAATAAGACACAGTAACGCTTTTTGTAAATTATTTTTTTTTTTTTAAAGAAACTTGAAGATGGAAGTGTTACAGTGAACGAGTTTCTAACACACATCGGTGCCAAGTTTGTAATTCATCGATCAAGACCGAGTGCTGTCCCTGACCATGTAATGTAACAAACTAATAATATTTTGCCCGTTTTGCATATTTTCGCAAAAATCATTACTTTTTTTATTTGCCCACAGTTTAGAGCTGCACAAACATATACAATTGATGACTTGCTGAGAGAAAAATACATACACCGCCCTAAACAGAAAGTCTATGAAACAGATTGTCACAACCTCTCAGAGATGGCTGAAGGGTATGTACTTTTTATACTGTGTACATTAAAGTCTGGTGCTGTCTAAATTATCACAAAACAGGGATTTGTGATCATTAAATATCTTTTTACAGATTTAAAGCTCAGATGGTTGAGCAGGATAAACCTCTAAAGAAACTCAATGGAACTCTGTTGCAGGAGATGTGTGGTTTCTCAGAAGAGCAGGTGCTAGTTTGTTTTAAAGATCAGAGAATTACAAGTACAGTACAGTAACCAGGTACAGTAACCAGTTTCAGTTAAGGAAGTTGTTTCATATTTTACAGCTACAAAGATTTGGTGTCAAATTGAAGGAACAAAGGGTGTACTTCAGGAAAAGAACCAAAGCATTTTCTCAAAAAATGAAAGAAAACTTGTATTCTGAGCTTTTGAACACAACAAAGGTGAGATAATCTTTTTATAATAGTGTGTGTGTGTGTGTTCAATTGCTTGTTAAGACTAATATCCAATCAGCCTATCACATGGCCCGAACTCAATGCATTTAGACACGTAGAGGTGGTCAAGACAATTTGCTTAAGTACAAACCGAGGATCAGAATAGGAAAAGCAAGGTGATTAAAATGACTTGGAACATGACATGTTTGTTGGTGTCATATGGCTTGATCTGAGTATTTCAGAAACTACTGGGATTTTTAAACACAACTGTCTCTACGGTTTACAGCGAAAATAGCTATTGGGGCAGTTTGGCCGTGCATTTTTGATGCTTTATTCAGTCCTTTCAGTGTACTTATTTCCATTTCTAGTGTCAGTTTTGCAGCGTCGAGCATCTAAAACTATTGTACAATATTGAAAAATTATAAAAAAATAAAAAATAAAAAAAGATTTTTAGTTAGAGTGCTCAGCATAAATGAGTACATTGCTTTCAATAGTAAAAATTTAATCAGTATCTCAGTAAAAACCAAAATAACAATTTTCTGAATTGTGATAAAATTTCTTTTATTTCATTCATCAAAACCTATTAAACAATCGAACAGATGTACCTAATAAAGTGTGAGTGTAGCTTTTGTTTACAAAGTGGTCTGTTATATAATATGTTGCATTCTTTTCTCACATACAAAATATTTTTTATATATATATATATATTTTTTTTTTACTTCCATGACAAAAATCTATTTTAATAATAGAATATAATGTGTCTATGCATGAAAATGTAGTGTTCTTGCACCTAATGGCATTAAAATCTTAAACGGTAGTTTTTTTACAGATGTCTCCCTCTCCCTCATCCTTTAATCGCTTATATTTCTCGTTTGCAGCATGATAACAATTTGCTCCTCCATCTCTCCCTCCCATAATTGCAAGGGGTCTCTCGATAGAGGAGATTTTATGTGGCCAAAATCAGCCATTAGAGAGCACAGGCCAGTGTATTACTACTGCCGGCCCCAAGCCCGGGTAAATGGTCAGGGTTGCGTCAGGAAGGGCATCCAGTGTAAAACATTTGCCAAATCAATTATGCGTATTAATAAAATTTCATCCATATCGAATCGGGTGCGGCCCAGGTTAACAACGTCTACCACAGTACTGGTAGTAAACAGGCTACTGGCTGAAATTGGACGACGAGGGAAGTGTGTGAGGAGACACACAAAAGTGTAGGATTGAGGGTAGCAACACTGAACGTAGGGATGATGACAGGAAAAGGTATAGAACTGGCTGATATGATGGAGAGAAGAAAGGTAGATGTTTTGTGTGTGCAGAAGACAAAGTGGAAGGGTAGTAAGGCTCGAAGTATTGGTGCAGGTTTTAAACTGTTTTTTAAAACATGGTGTGGATAAAAAGAGAAATGGAGCTGGGTTCTGGAGGGAGGTAGAAGAAGGGAGAGAGAACATTCTGAGAGAGGAGAGAGTGGTGATTGGCAAGTTTGGTGTTAAGGATGGTTATCTAGAATGACAGATGGTGGTGGATTTTGCAAAGAGGATGAAAATGACTGTGGTAAACACATATTTCTATAAGATGTAGGAGCACAGGGTAATCTACAAGCATGGAGGCATGAGTACACAGGTGGTTTTTTACAGATTTAAAGCCCAAGGTGAAACTGCATCGGGTATTGGCATTGAGCCCTTTGTTTGCTCTGCTGATGGATAGACTAACAGATGAGGTCAGACAGGAATCACCGTGGGTGATGATGTTTGCAGATGACATTGTGATTTGTATAGCAAGGAACAGCTAGAGGAGAACTTGGAGAGGTGGAGGTATGTTCTGGAAATGAGGGGATTAAAAGTAAACAATTGTATGACCGAATACATGTGTGTGAATGAGAAGGAGAAAGGGAGAACAGTCGGGCTACAGGGGAAAGTGGTCATAAAGGTGTTTGGGATCAACTGTTCAAGGAACTGTTCATCAGGCACATTTTACATTGGATGCCCTTTCTGACACAGCCTTTCCCCATTTGGGCTTAGGACCTTAACACATTTATTACAATGCAAATACAAAAAATAGAATGTACTTAAGTATTTAGTTCCTTTGCAAAGTACTTTTTTGTAACACCATAGACTGCAATTAAAGTCGTGCTGAGTATGAGGCTACAAGCTTGGCACACTGATTTTAGGATAGCTTCTCCTATTTTTTTTGCAGAACCCCTTTATAAATTTAGCCAGGGATCATCAGTACACAGTCATTTTCAGATCTCTTCAGAAATGCTTAATCAAGTTTAAGTTTGGGCTCTGGCTTGGCCACTCGAGGACACTCGGGCTGTCCCAAATCCACCCCCTTTTTTTCTTGTCTGTAAGCTTAGGGTCCTTTTCCTGTTTAAAGAACATCCTTCTCCTCAATCTGCAGTCTAGATCTCTCATGAGCCAGTTATCTTCAAGGGTTTGTTTGTACATTGCTGCAGTCATTGCATTGATTGCAGACCCTTACAAATCTCCCAGTTCTTGACAACTATCCCCACAGCAGGATTCCACCACCATCAAGCTTCAGTTTAGGAATGGTATTTTCAAGGGCCTAAGCAGTGCCCTTTTTTCACTGTCATGCCTTTTATTGAGAAGTGGCTTCCATCAGGTAATTCTACTATACAGGCCTGATTCTCTGAAGACTACAGAAATGGTTGTCCTTCTGAACTTTTTACTGTCCACAGAGCAATGCTGGAGATCTGTCGGTGTTCCCATAAGGTTTTTGGCGACCGCCTTTACTAAGGTTCTTTTAGCTAAATCTTTTAGTGATGATTTGGACCACTGTGGTAATTTGGACCTTCATTGCTTCAAAAATGATTTTGTACCATGATACAATTCCTTGGACTTTTTTATGTTGAATCCATTTTGTATTAATAAAAATGAAGGGGGGGGCTTACATTTGATTTTAACTTTATATATCTGTTTAAAGTGCGTCTACTTATGTTTGCCAGGATTGAGTTGATTTCTCTGTGACATAAAAAATTATACTTTCTTTAAATTTCAGGAAGCAAAACAAAGCCTGGTGTCTAAAATCGAGGAGACCAATGAGATATTGAAAGACCTAGATGGATGTATAAATGACTTGGAATCTGGTATGGAAATTTTCATTTAATTCAAGAATGCAGTTGGATATTTTTAGGATTTTATATGGAGCTTATATGAATTTATAGGAGTTAGACATTGAAACTGAAACACCTGGTTTTAGACCACAATCATTTATTAGTATGGTGTAGGGCCTCCTTTTGCGGCCAATACAGC
>JAOUQV010000022.1:1218945-1230323 GCA_028565295.1 Aspidoras spilotus | reverse complement strand
AAACGTGGGATTTGATAAGATTGACGAGCCAGCGGCGGTAACGGAATTACTCGTTAAATCTCGTAATACATAAACTTCTGTGTGGAGACCATACCTACAAATACTGTTAGGTGTTTCTTTCAACAACAATCCATGGATCTATTCTGAAATAAAGACCTAAAGAAAAGGAGGGCTTCATATCTGGAAACAGGGAGAAGTGCAAATGTACTTCTGTGTAACCCACACTGACATCACCATCAGCATGTCATTCATCACGCTCCACCCCTGACCTGGCCTGACCAGTTCAAGAATCCAGAATAGAAATGAGCTCAGGAAGATTAAAGCTACCAGTGCTGCAGGCCCTGGTGATATTTTCTCTAAGATGGTATAAAATTTGTTCAACATGAGGCTACATCTGGGATGAGCTCCACAAGAGACAATTCTGGTGCCAGAATTCTTATATGATCTTATCATAAGATCTGGGTAAGATCATAAGATCTCTAATACCTGGGTGTGTACCAGTCAACACACATGCCCTTTCAAAAAAGGACAGAAAAGACTCTAACTTCTTAGAAATGTGTGGTCATTTGGAGTTTAAGACATCCTTATGACGTTTTTTGACACTGGTGGCATCAGTCATTTTTTATGGAGTGGACTATTGTGACAGCAGCTTCATTAAATCATTTAGAAGGCCAGCTCTATCCTAGCTGTGCCCTAGACTCAATAATGCTAAATAAATTATTTCTTATTGAGAATGAATCTCGCTCTTTGCATGAGATAATCAATCAGCAAACCTAACTTAGCTAGTCAGTAGTGTTGCGAGTATTAGTCTTTTAAAAAATCAATTGGCAAATGCAGTGTTTAGCAGATTTGAAGTACATCCTGGAAGTTGTTGGCACAGCACAGAAGAAAAAGTGCCAAAAATTAACAAAGGAAGCTCCACTACTCATTTATATTTCACATGGACAAAAAATGTTCTTGAACGCACCAATCAGTGTTGTATTGCAATAGGCTTCACAAACTTTAGTTCAGTCATTGACTTGCCTACACCCACACAAAGCTCACTCATACTGTAGTCTGTATTTTCACATAAAAACAACAAAGTATAACCAGAGAAAGTCTCCCTGCTTGCTTCCATAAGAGAAAAAGTTCACACCGACAAACACAGGGATACTACATCTGCTCTGCTATTCAGTAAAGAGTCCTCACTTGAGCTCAAAGAAAGTGAAAGTGATGCATTTTGCCACTATGTTTGCACACAGTGAGCAGCCAGCAGAGTGCCCGGGGAGCAACTGGGGGTTAGGTGCCTTGCCCAAGGGAACTTCAGCTATGACTTTTCAGTACTTGGAATCGAACCAGGGACCTTCCGGTTACAAGGCTGGGTACTTAACCACAAGCCGACGATTGCCCCCAGTGTGTACTAAATATAAGGACAGTACGGCAAAAAGAAACTAATCTCATGGCGGTCGATGATAAATACTGGCATTCCACAGTCACAAAACATGATTCTAAATCATATTTGAAGGATGTTAAGAGTAAAATGCTACTCGCATGCTGCCACACACACATCAGCTTCCACTTCCTTTCTCTCTTTACGATCAAGATTTGCTTGCATATTATACTCTTTACAGTTATACATTTGAAATTGCTACATTACTTATGAACATTTGACAGATTGTGACATCTCTATTTCCTTTATTAAACCAATTTGTCATTTATATTGTACTTCATTGATCAAATGTTTTCTGCTATTTTTAGGAAGAGATATCTCGTCTTTCTATGCTTGAACCAGAAGTGGTGCGCTTACATGATCAACTTCAGGAACTAGGAGAGAAAGAGGACACACACATGCTCTTTGACGCTGATATAGCTTCGTTCCAGGACCATTACCATAATGTGCTTGCAGACCTAAAGGCCAGAGAGAAACTGCTTGTATTAGGTTAGTAATGTATGGTTGGACAATTCAAAGTCATTAAATGTCATAAAAAACATGAAATATGTCTGATTCCGTGACATGTTTATTTTTATATTAAATGCATTTTAATATTGACAAAAGTTAAGTCAGTCTCCAAAAGGTTTAGATATGTAAACAGTCGAACTACAACTTTCATATTTACAAGCACTGTATTATGGGAACTGTACAGCATTTTACTTTCCTTTATTTATTTCAGTAGCACATACATACATTCATTCATTCAATCATTCATTTTCTATACCCGCTTAATCCCAGTTCTGGGGTCACAGGGAAGCCGGTGCCCACCCGGCAACTCTGGGCGCAAGGGCAAGAACAACCCCAGACAGGGTGCCAATCCATTGTATGGCACACACACACAATGACGCTAATTAACCTATCATTCATGCCTTTGGAATACGTAAGGAAACAGGAGTACCTGGAGAAAACCCACACAAAAACTGGGAGAACATGCAAACTCCACACAGAAAAGCACATACATTTCATGTGAAAAATTATTTAGACATGAGCAAATAAAATATCAATTTTATAAAACATTTAATTTCTGGCGCAAGATTTCTTTTGTTTCAAAAGATTGTCAGACAAAACATTGTCACACATTTGGTTTGGCTTGAATCTGGCTGTTGAAGTGAAAGTGAACACCATGGTGAGTTCAAAAGAAATTAAAAATAAAATTAAAGCTGCTTATGAGTCTGGTAAGAGTTTTATAAATATCACAAATCAATTAGAATTCAGCCATGCCACGCTCCAGAAAATAGAACAACTGCCAACATACCCATAATGTGAATGCCTTTTCAATAAGGAAGAGACTGTACAAATGTAACTTGCTTGCTAGGTGTGAAGAACTGCAGCCTTATAATAGTGGAGTTTAAATTTGTCTCCCAAGGCAAACAGTTCATAGGGCTCTGTAAACCAATGCTCTGGAGTTGCCCATGGTGAAAGGCAGGAAGATGGTGCTCATGGCTCCCCAGCTCAGTTTCAATGTGTTTGAGTTCTCCTGCTAAATGAGCGAGTCTACCCAGCCTTTTTTGAAGGCCCTGGAAGGATACTGGAAAGTGTTCATTTCTGTTCTGGAGTCACTGGATTTCCTATCTGCTTTTCGCAGATGTCGTTGACTTGTTGGCTCTTTCCAGCCAGGAACTTACGAATACTAAGCCAATAGGCAAAGCTCTTGATTTTCCATTCAGTCTACATTCCTATGCTCACTTATGGTCATGCACTTTTGGTCGAGGCCAAAATAAAAGATACTGGATAAAGTGGCCAAAATTTTGTTTCCTCTGCACGGTAGCAGAGCCCTATCTTAGAGACAGGGTGAGAAGCTCTGATGCCCTAGGACGAGCTTGGAGTAGAGCCACTGTTTCTCCACATTAAGAGGAGCCCCCTAAACATTCTCCACCGACAAAAGGCCCAGACTATGTCACACAGCTGGCCTGGGAACACCATGGGATCCTCCCAGAAGAGCTGTTTCTAGGGAGAGGGAATAAAATTCGTGATAAAATATTAAACAATCTTAAAATGTATGTGGAGGAGTGACTGTGAAAGTCCATAGAATGTTACCAGAAGAACTGGTCATTCTATGTGATATGAGATTCCACAAAATGTGCACCAGGGTGGGTGCACAAGACAAGGTCAGGATCAGCACTCTCTCAGTAGTAGCGTGTGTAGCTCAGCAGAAAAAAAAGAGACATACTGTAAAACAACCATTTGCCATTCAACCATCAACAAACCCATTTTCACAAAAAGAGGGCACTGTTGGATATTATGGGATGGACATTCTAGCGTTTTTCCTCAGTTAGAATGCACATTTTTGTTAATATGTATTTATCAGCAAATAAATTATTTTTTTAACTAGATTGGCCAACAATATGTAAACATTCTTAATAATTAACTGAATATTTAATAGGATGCCTAATATTTTCACATGACTGAGAGATTAGAGACTGTAGGGTAGTGGCAGGGGAGAATGTAGCTTGTCAACATTGAATGATTGGAATGGTGGAAGTTGAGAAAGGAGGAATGCTGTGAGTAGTTCATAGAGGAGTTTTAATAGGGTTTAGGTGGTAGTAAAGAGCTTCCTGATGACTGGGTAGCAGCATCAACAGTGATTAGACAGACAGGCAGGAAGGTACTTGGTGTGCCATCTAGACAGGTGAAAGACATCAAGCAAAGTTTGTGGTGGGACAAGGAAGTGCAGGAGGATAGCGAAGAAGAAATGGAACAGGACGAGGACTGAGGAGAGTAAGCAGAAATATAAGTGATGCACTGTAGAACAAAGAGGCCTATGATTTTCTGTAATGTGTTGTACGACAGGTTAAACAGTAAGGAAGGAGAGAAGGAGTTGTATCAACGTACGAGAAAGGGATAGAGTGGGAAAAACTGACAGGTGAGAAGAGGGTGAGGGGAAAGGTGAAAGGAGGATTTTGAGGAGCTGATGAATAAAGAGAATGACAGGTAAAGAAGAGTGGAGGGCATAGATTGTGGAACAGGAGGTAGCAAAGATTAGCAAGGATAAATTAAGGAAAGATTTGAAAAAACATACCATACCAAGAGATAACATACCAGTAAAGGTATGGAAATATATATAGGATAAATGGGAGTCGTGTTTTTTGAGATTATTTAATGAGATTTTTGAGAGAAAATGATGCCTGAGGAATGGAGGGAAAGTGTACTTGTACTGATTTATAAGAAAAAGGGTAATGGAAGAGTTGTACCAATTTCAGGGGCATACAGTTAATGAGTCACACAATGAAAATTTGGGAGAAAGTTAGACTAAGTTAGACAAGCAGTGACTGTTTGTGAGCAGCAGTATGGTTTCAAGAAAGAGCACCACAGATGCGAATTTTGCTTTGAGAATGCTGATAGAGAAGTATAGACAAGGTCAGAAAGAGCTCCACTGTGTCCACTTTGTGGATTTAGAGAAAGCTTATGATAGGGTGCTGAGGAAGGAGCTGTGGTATAAGTGGCTATAAGTATGTTAGATTGTTTGAGAACAGCAGGACAATGGTGGATTATGATGTAGGTGTAACGGATAGCTTCAAGGTAAAGGCAGGACTGCATCAAGGATCTTCTTGTTTGCTCTGGTGATGGACATACTAACAGATGAGGTCAGACAGAATTCACCGTGGACTATGATGTTTTTCAGATGACATCGTGATCTGTAGTGAGAGCAGAGAACTGCTAGAAGAGAACTTGGAGAGGTGGAAGTATGCTCTGTAAAGGGGGGGAATGAAAGTCAACACTTGTAAGACAGAATACATGTGTTTGAATGAGAGGGAGGCAGGTAGAACTGTTGGGCTACAGGGAGAAGTGGTTGCAAAGGTGCAGGAGTTCAGGTACTTTGGATAAACTGTCCAAGGAAATTGAGAGTGTGGAAATTAGGTAAAGAAGATAGTACATGCAGGATGGATTAGATGGAGAAAAGTGTGATGTGTGACCAAAGGGTTGTAGCAAAAGTGAAAGGAAAGGTTTATAAGAGAGTAGTGAGACCAGCCTTGTTGTGTAAGAGACAGAAAGCAGAGTTGGAGGTTAGAGTTTATGATGTTGAGGTTCTTGTTGGGAGTGATCAGAATGGACAGGAGTAGAAAAGAGAACATCAGAGTGACAGGACAGGCTTGAAAAATGGGAGACAGAGTTAGAGAGGGCCGACTGAGATGGTTTGGACATGTGCAGAGGAGGGACAGTGGATATATTAATTGGGGGATGTTAGAGATGGAATTGCAAGGCAGGAGGTAAAGAGGAAGGCCAAATGGGAGATATATGGATGTAATTGTAGACATGCAGGTAGTTGGTGTGAAAGCGGAAGATGCAGAAGACAGAGAGGTGGAAAAGAAAAGAAGACTTACACGTTGTAGTTTTATTCTTAATAGTAAAGCCAAAATGCAAAACTGACTTTGTTTTCATGAACAATTATCAGCATTCTGAATCATTATTTTTTTTCTTAGTCCAGACTAGCCTTCCACCTGCACATTACAAGGAAGTAATGTCAGCCTTAATGATACGGCTGCAACAATGTGAAGACAAACTACCCTCTACTGTTGTGACAGAATACCCTATCATGGAGCAGAGACTGCAGGATACCATGGTTAGTGTTCAGGATTTGAAGTTGCATAAATCTTTTCATTAAAGTTACCATTGGCTTCATTATATTTTAGCTTTGTATTACATTGTTTCAGTTTGATGAAATGTTATGTCTTGGCATTATTTGTGGAATTATATCATTATCTACAGTATACTACTAATGAAGGAGCAGATTACCTAACAGAATAAATTATATAAATTATAAACCATGACAATTGGTAAAACATATAACTCCTTTCAAGTTTTTATTTATCAGGTATAAACAACCAATTTAATCTAATTAATGATCAACTTAATGAAAAATCAACTTAATGACTAATTTGTACAGGTGACAAAAAACAGCAGATTAAATATGTATTCTATTTTTTTCCCAAAAAAAATAACATTAGGAAATAAGAGGTCCTTTCTATTTCCTACATACAATTATAAGCCAAATGTTACAAATAAAATTCAAGATTAGTTAATTAGACTTAGACAACCTTTATTGTCATTCCTTATCCACAAGATTACACAGAACGGAATTTCGTTGCATTTGACTCGCCCAGGATTTAGAGTAGAGAATATACAGATACATAATTTCCCAAAAATTGTATTTTATAAAAATATTTCTATATTAATGAGTTATTGTAGCAGCATATGTATTAATTATATGAATGTTATTTTATATATATATATATATATATATATATATACATACATACATACATACATATGTGTACGTAATATACACACAAACACCTATATACATATCTAGCAGCATAATATAGTTTGTAAATAAAGTGACTTGGAGAGTTAAATTGTTACATGACTATATTATAGTGTAAATAGTTAGTGCGCAGATATCCACAGTGTTAGGAGTTTAACATTCTGATGGCTTGGGGGGAAAAAAACTCTTATAGAACCTGGTGGTCCTGCATACTCCTGAAAAAAGTTAATCAACATGAAGTGAAACTACTACTATACAAGGTGAGATTTTGGCAGTCTGATCTTCTGGAGTACTCAGGAAACTACATATTTCAAAATAAAGATGGGTAAAGTTTATCCCCCTTATAAAAATCTAACATATAGAACTACCATTATTAACAAGGAGTAAAGTTCACTTTCGGCCTATATTACAGTGTCCAAATGGGTTCACATATCTACAAAGAAATTCAGAAAATGGCATTTTTGTGTGAATAAATTATTAGTATTATCTGCTTGGTTGAATTCCAGTCTTCTATAAAATGATTGGGATCCCATAAAAAGATTACTTGGCTTTCCTACCCCAATTTAAAAAAACTGAATTAAAATATACAATTTTTACTATTAACAAAACCACATATGCCATATTTGTTAGCACCCCTGCAATTAATATGTTGAGTAATCACTGTGCTACACTTCTCTTATAACATGGCTAAAACATATTATGGACACTCCTCTTTTACTTAGCCCTACTTTCTTGGGATAAATGTGGTTTCCAGGGTTCCTGGAGAAAGTAATCGCCCTTTTTAAAGTAAGCCCACTTTTAGTATTTGTTGGTAAAAAGCTCAAAGTACGTTTCATCTAATAATAAATAGCAGATCTAAGTCTTAGCAACATTTAGAATACACCAGGCATGTATGTTTTTAGTTAAGGGACATGTAAGATTTTTTTTTGTCCTGGCATGTCTTCTTGCAGTAATTTTGTCAACAAATGTGTGAGAACGGTAAAAACAATGTTCATCAATGAAATATTTGGATAATAAAGGAATTTTTATAAAGGGATTTTTATAGTTCTCCCTTTGGATTGCATAATATAAGCATTAAAAATTGTAATTCATCATTAGCTGATATAAATTTTCTTAATAAAGCGTGACAAAACAGCTTTACAGAAGTGATATACAGAATATAACCCTGAATATATATAATTTTTTAAAAACTTTGTATCCCTTTCTATCTATAATAAGCACATCAAAATTCCCTAAGATGATAATAGGAAGAAACCTTTAGTGAAATAAGACTCAGAATTGAATTCCATCCTCATTTTGGTGTTAAAAGATTAAACAGTCTGTAAAAAATGTCTCTTTTTAACAGCCTCCCATTTGTCTGCCTTTTACCTTAGAGGAACTAGAACTAGAAACAGAATGCTTTACTAAACAAATATGTCTTGAACCTAGACTCAAAAATTAATTGGAAAACTGTTCCATAACTGGGGGCTTTGTAAGAGAAAGCTCTTGCACATTCCTTAACTGCACATACATTATTCTAGCAACCTTTAAGCAGCCCGCACATTTTGATCGAAGTAAGCGAGGTGGATGATAAAATATTAATAGCTTAAGATACTGTGGAGTGAGAACATTTAGAGCTTAAACATCAGTAATAGACATTTATATTCAATAAAGAAATATTTGGGAATGTAAATAAAACAGGGGTGATCATATGTATTAGGTCTATTAAAAACTCTGGACAGCATTCTAAACTAGCTGAAACTTGTCCTCCGCATTTAAACCATCCGTGCAGTGATACACACATATACACACAATGGTGCAGTGAGCAGCCTGGATAGCACCTGGGGAGCAACTGAGGGTTAGATGCCTTACCCGAGGTCACTTCAGCCCTGACTTGGGTTGGTTCCTTAACCGCAAACCTACGACTGCCCATAGTGATTCAGCATACTGGAGTATTTATTTCATATTTCATAATTTGGCAATGTTTCTGAGATGAAAGACCCTAGTAATTGTATTTACATGAGCTTCAAATGAAAGAATAGAATCAATAATCCTGCCTCACACTATTATATATTTTAAAAATAATACTTTATTCTTGTATAGTGCTTTTCTAAAAGACGCTTACAATCATTAGTAAAAGATACAAACCCAATTCCAAAAAAAGTTGGGACAAAGTACAAACTGTAAAAAAAAAAAAACGGAATGCACAAAATTTACAAAACTCAAAGACTTTGTTTTTACAATAAAACATAGACAACATATCTAATACTGAAAGTGAAACATTTTGAAATTACTGCCAAATATTGGCTTATTTAAAGTTTCATAACAGCAATACATCTCAAAAAAGTTGGGACGGGGCAATAAGAGGCTGGAAAAGTTAAAGGTACAAACAATTGCAACTTATTAGGTCAACTTGCAATAGGTCATTACCGTGACTGGTTATAAAAATAGCATCTTGGAGTGGCAGTGGCTCCCAGAAGTAAAGATGAGAAGAGGTTCACTAATTCCCCTAATTCTGTGCGGACAAATAGTGGAGTGATTCTGTATTCTTTTTTTAGAGGACATTATCTGTGAACACAATTCACTGTGCCATCTGCCGTTGCCAGCTTAATCTCTATAGTTCAAAGAAGAAGCCGTATCTAAACAATATCCAGAAGTGCAGACATCTTCTCTGGGCCAAGGATCATTCAAAATAGACTGTGGCAATGTGAAAAACTGTTCTATGGTCAGAGGAATCAGGAGGAAGTTCTTTATCGAAATCAGGGCCGTGTCATTAGGACTAGAAGAAGACGATCCAAGTTGTTATCAGCGCTCAGTTATAAGCCTGCATCTGATGCTATGGGGTTGCATTAGTGTGTGTGACATGGGCAGCCTGCACATCTGGAAGGACAACATCAATGCTGAAAGGTATATCTGGGTTCTGTAGCAACATATGATGAACATATGACATTGTCCTGACGATGTCTTTTTCAGGGAAGACCTTGTATTTTAAAGCATGACAATGCCAAATCACATACTTCATCAGTTACAGCATTATGGCTGCATAGAAGAAGGGTCCGGGCACTGAACTTTCACCCACAGAAAACATTCGGCCTATCATGAAATGTAAGATATGACAAAAAGACCTAAGGCAGTTGAGCAAATAGAATCCTACATTGGACAGGAATGGGTTAATATTCCTATCCCTCAACTTGAGCAACTTGTCTCCGCAGTCCCCAAACGTTTACAGACTCTTGTAAATAGAAAAGGGGTGTCTAACAGTGGTAAACATGGCCTTGTTTCAACTTTCAAAATTTGTAATCACCTAATTTGTCTCTTTAAATGATAGATTTTTTCAGTTTAATATGTCATCTATCATTTCTCATTTGATATGTCATCTATGTTCTATTCAAAATAAAATATGGAATTTTGAAACTTCCACATTATTTCATTTTGTTTTTATTTACAGCTTTTATTTGGGATCGGGTTTGTAAAAACATAGAACAAGCTTAAACAAACTGTACAAATTTACCAGATATACAAAAAAACATCAAACACATAAGTGTTAGGCTGATTGGAGACCATAGGTGAACGAAAAGAAGTGGGTTTTAAGGTTGGATTTGAATATGGGAAGTGAGGTGGCAGTCACAGGAAGTGAATGAACTACCATCCATAGTTAATACAAATCAGAAAAGTTGACCTCTATCTAACTGTGGTTTGAGAATGAGTAATTAGGTTTCATAAAAGTTAAGAAGAAAGTTAATTAGTATCCATTGCCTAATGTCCTTTACACATTTCTCAACTTTATAATCTATCATCATAACAAAGGAAACTTATACCATGTCTTTGAAAAATTTTACCCAGATGCAGCATATACAGAGAGAAAAGTAGTAGGCCTAAAGCAGAACCTTGTGGGATGCCAAATTTTATATTAAAATTACTTTTGGTGATGCTTGCTTTATAACCAAATATGACACTCACCTGTTTCCAATTAACCTATAGCTGCTTGCATCAGATATAAAACTATAGTGCGGGCCTACAAAGCTAAGAATGGTCCAGCCCCTTCCTACTTGATAGTAATGGTCCAATTTTATATATATATGCAATATCTTGGGTGAATTGGAGACTCCAAATTCCCCTCCCTTTGGCTATAGAGAATATAACTTTATTTAATGTAAAACAATAAACCTACTGGCTCTACTACTACCGTAATGAAAAATTGAATTGAATCAATATCTTGTTAATACAGTGTGTTTTCCTCAGAGAGATATTTAAAGATGAGCATAGTTGAATACATACAATTATCATTCATTAATTTTCTGTACCCAATTAATCCTGATTTAGGGTCACGGGGAAGTTGATGCCCACCTGGCAACTCTGGGCATGAGGACAGGAACAACCTAGACAGTTGGAGCAGTAAAATAATGGTCATAATAATGCACATGTACCTAGTTGTGTGCTTAGAACCTGCTCTATACAGCTGTTTTTAGTATTTACAGACATTTAAAACTTGTCACTGGCCCAAGTAGCTTCAAGAACACCAACATTGTGCCACTGCCAAAACATTCTACTGCCCTGAATGACTTTCACGCTGTTGCGCTCGCCCCCATCATATCTGAATGTTTTTAAAGAATATTTCTCAGCTGAAATATTGTCTGCCTGCTATACTGGTCCCTCATCAATTTG
>JAOUQV010000022.1:1128144-1144396 GCA_028565295.1 Aspidoras spilotus | reverse complement strand
TTTACTTCTGCCTCATCGTGTGTTCCCTGTGTGGAGAATCGTTACAAAGCGATTTAGAATTTAAAGACCTAATATTTAATAGTTCCATCTTCAGGTCAACGCTGTAGGCTGTATTATCACAATTGTCTAGTTTAATATTTATAAGTTTATTATAAATATTATTAAAAAAAGTTTATTAAAAATAATTAAAATAACATAATATATATATCTATATTTTGGTTTAGGCCGGGGAACAGACACTATTTCAATAGGATGAACCCTAGGTGACGACTCGCAGAAGGTCGGAATTGTCTGCTCGCTGGCATTGGCTCTGGATTATCACAGTTTAACTTTTGCTGTAAGACTATGTCCTATCCTGCAGGGTAAGAGGGCAGCACCTTCCACTGTGGGATGAATATCGTCCTGCCCCAACAGGCTAGTCCTATCCTTAAAATTACTCCAGTTACCTATAAAGCCTACATGGTTTTCTGAGCACCACTTGGATATCCAGCAGTTCAGTGACCATAACCGGCTGCAAGTTACATCACCATGCTGCATTTTCATCTAAAAACAACACATTGGACCAATGAGCAACAGGTCAGTTCTTTTTCTCCTTGCCCAGGTAAGATGCTTGTGGCATTGTCTCTTGTCCATGAATGGCTTGATGCGAGAAATAATGATTTTGGGTTTTCACTGAAATAACACACTTGAAATAAATCTCTGTGTAATGAAACTATATACATTTCACTGTTTGTATGGAATTACTGAAATTAACTTATTGATTATATTCTAATTTATTGAGATGTACACGTTTCTGTGACTAGACCTAAATCCCAAAGAGAATCTATGGGGTATTGTCAAGAGAAAGATTAAAAGCACCAGACCCAACAATGCAGACGAGCTGAAGGCTGCTATTAAAGCAACCTGGGTTTCTATAACACCCCAGCTGTGCCACAGGCAGATTGCCACCATGCCATGCCACATTGGTGTAGTATTTATATTTCAGTAGGCCAACATTTCTGAATTAAAATTCTTTTTATATTATATTCTAATTCTTTCTGATTTGCTGATTTTGGGGTTTCATTGGCTGTAAGCAATAATCAACATTAACAGAAATAAACACTAGAAAATGTCACCGTGTTTGTAATGAATGTATATTGAATAACTGAAATGATTTAACTTTTTGATGATATTCTAATTTATTGAGATGCACCTGTATATCATGAATGTTGGGTCTGTTGGTTTCTTATTGTCTACTATTTTACCCATTATAGTAGGTCTTTCCTACTACAACTACTGGTAAACTAAATCATTTACAATGTATTATCATTTCTACTGTAACCACAGGTGTTTTATTTGTGATCATTATTGATATACACGTCTATCTTTATTTGCTGGAAATTTATTAATTCAAAGTCTAATAATTGTACTAAAAAAAAAAAAAAAAATTCTGTACACAATAATTGTGAACAACAGACGGACATTCATTGGGAAAAATCCACTGTATTGATAATTTCTGAATTCTGCTCTGAATATTTTCAAAATAAATCAGATAAATTCATTTGGATATTGTAAGACTCCTGCACTCAGCTCAGGCTGCTTTGTAATGATACTTTAGAAAATGTGCTATATTTGAGTCACACTTTTATAGAGTTCCAATTAAGCCATGAAGACACTGTCTCACAATGTAAAATCCCTGATATATAATATATAGTTCAGGAGACACCATATAAGCTTTTGTCTTTTTATTGGATTTAACAGTCTTCATTCACATAGGAAATGCATTTATAGAAATGAATTTTATATCAAGGGGGAGGTCATAAACAGAACATTGGCAAGCTCATGTTTTCTGTATTATATTCATGTTTCCAAAAATAAAACTGATGGTCAAGCTTAAATTAAGCAGAAGTGGTGACTACACATTACCATTACCTGGTCCCCAGATGCTTTGTTTACCCAATGATGAACTGAACTCACACTGGACCCAGTTACTTGTGTATATAATTCATAATTCTCCAAGTCATCATGCAGAGTCATGCATACTACACACAATGTTTTTAATATAAATCACATTTTTGGCCATAAGGGCACATCAGGCAAAAACATACACCTACATAATGAAACTGGGTTCATGCTAATTATTGCACAAAGCAACACATGCTGTAAAATGTTTTATAAAATGTTTTTAGGGTTTTAAAAACAAAATAAAATTTGTTTTATGAAATATTTGTAAAATAATTAAAATCACAGCTGTAACTGCAGTTATAGCTGTACAATTGTTAATGACCTTTTAAACCAAACAGGAAGAGGAGAAGTAATGAGAGGTCATCAGATCAATTTATGACCGCCGTAGAAAATATCATGGAAAAAAAAACAAGATGGCACCAGAGTCCATATTGAGGTTTCGCCTGGATTCCAAATGTAAAATTTGAAAGAATTATCTTTAAAACATAACAGTTTTTGTTTGCATGCTGAAGAGCAGTGACCATTGAGCCTTTAACCTTTACCCTTTAAGTTATATAAAGAGCAGACTTTAAACATTCACCTCAACTGGAAGCACGGAGACACAGACCTCAAATGGCTACAAATTAGTCTGTAAATCTTAGGTCCTTATGCACCATTCAAGATTTGAAGCTGTTGTAATGACAACCATGAAGTTAGTTTAATCCAAATGGAGGCTGCAAACATAAGTATTTACTCTGTGCAGTTAATAGTGATGTCCTATTTAAAAATCAATTATTTATCATCAAACCACACCAAAACAATAGGATAAAATGTGTGAGTTGGCACTTTAATGCCCTTGATTAAGGCTCTTGCTCAGTTTTTTTTGTATCCTCTATACTTTTTTAAATTGTGTTGGACATGCATTTTAAACTCCTGCCAAATGAATTTATGTAAAGCAGCCCAGCCAAATAACTCCAGGGGAGTTTACTGATATCACAATTTTATAAACGTAGAAAATTGGTCCAGCTTCAGAAACAAGGCACGCAATGTCTTAGTTCATGAGTTGTGTGTTTGTGTCAAGCATTCCCTAGAGATGTGTATAGATTTTTGGGTGTGATACATAATATAAAAAATCAATTACTGAGGTTATATTCCAAGCATCAAGACAGCCATGCAAATGTGGACAGGATGCTTTAGTAATAGGTTTCTCTCTCAACCCAACCTGCAACAAAAGAGACACTGAGTCAACACAAAATTTTCAGGAGTCAAAGGAAAATCTGGAAGAGGATCTGGAAGATTGATGCATCAGTAAAATACAAGTATACTAGGTAAGAACATTTTTAGGAAGTTTAATCAGTTCATTTTGGACACAAGGTTTAAATCAGTGGTGATAACGGGAGTAGCGGAACCGTTTAGACACATTTTCCAGACACTGCAAATTAACGCCAGAAACAGGTCCAACACCAAGGGTTAGGGCCGTCTGCATGAGCGACGCAATGGTGTACAGTACACAGTCAGGTCTCAAAAGGACTGCCACGACTTAAACATTGGGGAATCAATGCACAAAGCACAGCATAGAATAGCTACTACTCTGAGGCAGGACACCCCCACATAAAAGTGGTGCTTAAAAGATTCTAAAACCTTTTCTATAATTTTCTGTGTGCAGATAAGCACAAAAATGTATGACCAATTCCAGTAAGAAATCAATGCAACTCTTTCACCTGTTCAACCATTTTGCACACCCCCACCACCCTGTATATATGGGTCTTAAATAATTCTGCATAAATATGAT
This sequence comes from Aspidoras spilotus, assembly GCA_028565295.1. Lineage (NCBI taxonomy): Eukaryota > Metazoa > Chordata > Actinopteri > Siluriformes > Callichthyidae > Aspidoras > Aspidoras spilotus. The sequence goes on along the minus strand of JAOUQV010000022.1, from coordinate 1,140,681 downwards.
GGAGAAATCAGATGAGACGATGGATAGTTTAAATTACACCAAATGTTTAGACATTCATTTATTAAATGCAATGGTGAATTTTTAAACACCAAACTAAACCTTGTGTCCATAAGGACTGACTCGGCTTTCTGAGAATAGTGGATCAATATACATGACTATATCATAAAGTAAGCATTTAATGTTACACATATATGTATATATAATATACAACAAACTAAATGAGCTCACCTCCTGGACTGCGTCGTATTATGAGCTTTCGGATTTCATCATAAATGAAGATGAGGAGTGAGTAAGGGAAGGCACAGAACCACCAATTTGGTCTAGAGAGATAGAATCAAAGAAAATTGAATATTTAATAAAACATTTACAAACTCTATGCCGTTATATAACCAAGTGATAAACCTTACTAGCAAAGTTACCCATACTATATTCCCTGGTGTTATTTTAATACTGCAGACATGCTACCAAACATTGGTTTTCAAAATTCCGACCTTCTGGCAAATAGAGAAATAATTGATGTGGTTGGTCACAATTGATTCGTTTTTAGATAAAGTAGAGGAAAAATATAGAGACTCAATTTGGAGGGAATAATTACTGAATAGCTATAATTCTTCAATTTAAAACGAGTGCTCACACGCTGGAGAACTACTGCACAAAGCAGACGGACATGAATCAAGGCTTTAAAATTTGAGGTCAGTTGAAACAAAGGAAAGAAATTAAGGAATTTCACAAGCGATGTTGTGTTGTTCCCGCCAGCAGTGTCTGAAATCTGGAACAAGTACAAACTGGGCATGTTGCAAAAGGGAAAAATACTGCTAGACCAATTAAGTCAAAGTGTCATGATAGAAAACGTTAAGTAATTAATCTTAACCAGAAAATACATAAAACAAATTAGAACATGGACTCAACGTCTATGACCGCACTGTAACAAATCATATGAACTGAAAAGAACAAGGTTACAGTGGGCTAAAGAAAAACAAACTGTTGGTGACCGGGAGAAAGTAAGTTTCAGTGATGAATTACAAATCTGCACTGGATGATGAGGTGATGCAACAAAGTACTGAATGGTACAGTCCTCATGATTCCATAATTATTTCCTTAGATTTTTTAAATTCTGCTTAATCTAAAAGTAATTGTTACTGAACACAAAAAATACATTGCTTTCTTTTTTTATTGCTTCTTAACTCCAGAAGGTTAGAATTTTGAAAAGATTTTTTTTTTGTGGTACAAAAAGGAACACTTGAAAGAACTTCCTGAAAGAGTGATGATTCTATAATTTGACAGGAGCTGTACTAATCAGTACATACAGCATTAACATAAAACTTACTTTAGTGGGTACATTCTAAGGGCCACATCCATGCCGGGACAATAAGACAGGAAAGCTGCCAATGCAGTCTCCTCAAACAAGCCGAAGATGAGAATTTTGTTCCTGTATCAAGATAAAAATGGTCAAACCATTAATCACGTAGCCAGATAAACCAATAGAACATTTTACAGAAGTGTGATGGATTTGACTTACTTCATTCCTTGTTGGAAGACAGAATTCCTTCTGGTTTTACAGATGATCAGATCTGCCCATTGCACAATCACAATACTGATAAAAAATGCAGTGTGGCACGTGAACTCCACAATCTTCCTCTGCTCATACGTCTGCACAAAATTGACACTAAATAACTTGAAACTTTTGAACAGCAAATCTCTCACATATTTGAAACATGAAAAGAAAGAAGTACCCATTGTTGTCCATAACTATCTTCCAGGTCATTGACGTACTTGTCGTCCCATAGCACACGTATACCCAGTAATGTAGAAGGCAGGAATCCATTTTCAGCCAGGATTACAAAGTAGGCAAAGAAACCAGCAAGTGCCTGAATCATACCTGCAAGTATATGGTGAAATTGACTGTAAATCAGTATTTCTTTTTACTCAAAAAAAAAAAAAAAAAAAAAAAAAAAAAAAAAAAAAAAAAAAAAAAATGTATATATATTTAGAACTAAAACAGATTTGCAAATATTTGTTTATTTATTCATTTAATTTAAAATGTACACATACTTTTGCCACAGATCATATCATTGGATCATTCTCCTTAATAAAATGACATTATTACTTATTGTTTCTATAATTTTAAGACTCGTGATGCCCCAGTGAAAACCGAATCTGTTTAAATAAAAAAAAAATAATAATAAATATTTAAAGTCATGTTACACGGCTATGTCATGACAAGTTTGGGCCTGGGGAGAATTTGGTATATCCAATTTACTTAGTATAGATGTATTATACTGTGGACATATGATATGTTTAACATCAATTTAAGCACCTAGCATGCATGTCTTTGGACAATGGCAGAAACTAGAGATAATTGTTTATTTAATATAGCATTTCGGCATCACTGGCCATTTCATGACGGCAACAAGATTACATCAATCAAAAGCTTATACTCATACAAAGATTATAGTGGTGCTTAAATGTGTGGGATCGCTTATGAATATTCCATATTTCTGCATAATATAAACCAAAACATTGTGAGTTTTTCCACACACGTCTTAAAAGTATACAAAGAGAATCCAGTTAAGCAAGTGAGTATTTTACACTGTCATTTACTTATTGAAGAAAATTATACAATACATCATATCTGAGAGAGGCTAAAGTATGTAAGTATGTATCTGGATTAGTGGAGTCCAAATTCTTTACAGTTTTGTAACTTTTTCCATCCTGATGTTCATCAACAACTCTTTTACTAAAGACCTTAGATATTTCTGCACCATGAACAAAATGTGTTGCGAAGAGCAGACTGTTTTATTTAATGAACAGGAATCTATCAGAGTGCCCACTCACACCTGATTGACTCCCCATACCTGACAAATTTGACCCTTAAATAAACTGCTAATCCTATTGTTTTAGAACTTGTGCAAAAATATGATGTTTAATCAGATATTTATTCAGAAATATAGAACATGTTAAAAGGTTTCGCAAACTTTCAAGCACCATTGTACATTCGTATAAAAAATTTCTTTCTTTCCAGGAATCAAACCTGGGACCTTCTTTTAGAAAAGTTAGAGAATGTTGAAGTTTTTACCAATCTGTCCATAGGCCATGCTAATAAGCCTTTCATTAACCAGCTTGTCAGTCTTGGGGTTTCTGGGTTGCCTCTTCATTATATCACTCTCAGCAGCCTCATAAGCCAAAGAAATTGCAGGGACCTGGAAGTGTGGACAACAGAGTTGAGAAAGTGCAGTTTAAATAATCAACCAATTACATTTAGAACAAGCTCCAACCACAATTATACTTACCATGTCTGTACCAAGGTCAATGCAAAGAATGGTGACGGTGCCAAGGGGAAGAGGAATGTTGGCAATAATAAACAGGAGAAAAGGCGTGATCTCAGGAATATTACTTGTCAGGGTGTAAGCAATTGACTTCTTCAAGTTGTCGAAGATCAGGCGGCCTGGTCATTTAAAATATATATAAATAAAAGATTACATTTAAAAGATTTACAGCTGAAATTATGATTTCTTTTAATTGCCAAGTGTCACTATACCTTCTTCTACTCCAGTAACAATAGAAGCAAAGTTATCGTCCAGCAGAATCATATCAGCAGCCTGTTTAGAGACGTCAGATCCTGCAATACCCATTGCTACACCGATATCAGCCTTCTTTAGAGCAGGAGAATCATTTACACCATCACCAGTCACTGCCACAATGGCACCCTGTTACAATAAAATATACACTTGTAAAGTGCTATTAGAAAAATCAATAACAACATGAAAAGACGTCAAAGTTTGACAACTTTTACCTGTCGTTGGCAACCTTCCACAATGATTAGTTTCTGTTGAGGAGATGTTCTGGCAAACACAATCTCAGTGTGGTATTTTAAGACATCATCTAATTGCTCAGGGGACAGGTCCTTAAGATCTCCACCATGAACAACACATGCCTTGGCATCTCTATAAGCAAAAATTCAGTAAACAATTCATACACATCATACCACCAGCCTCCTCCCCCCCCCAAATCCGTTTACGCGGCATGAACATTATGAAAGCAACAGATGCTTCAATTTACAATGGAGGACATGCAAGAGACATAACAGTTTATTTTATATGTCTGTTGTAGGCTAAATTTTCATAAAATCTGAATATAGTACATTTCCATAACACGTAGGTTTGTTTGTTGGCTACACGTGCAATATGTTCTTAACATGCAGTTTAATTACTAATGTTCTTAAAAGCACTGACCGACACTGTAGGTCTGTAAAAGAGTCATGTGTCCTGAACATCTGTCTTTATTTTGATAAATAAAATCCATGAAATTTCATTTAGCTTTGCAATTTGTTTTTTTTTTTTTTTTTTAACTGTACATTTGAAGGATATTAGATGACGAGGTTGTGGCAACACATAAAAGTGAATGATCTTTTCATAAAACATTTCACAAAGCATACAATACTGTATCCTATGCCCTGTATCCAATTTAGGTAAAATATATCCATATGATTTTTTTTATTGATAATTGTCCATCCCTGGATTCTAAAGGAATATCCACATGTAAGATTTGCTTACTACCTTGGGTTGACCTCATTCACTGGAATGTTCAGACGAGCTGCAATGTCTTCCACAGTTTCATTGCCTTCAGAGATGATTCCTACACCCTTAGCAATGGCTTTAGCTGTGATTGGATGATCTCCTGTAACCATGATAACCTAGGGAAAGGAAAAAGTTATAAATTCAAACCATTCCACTGTTTATAATGTGCTTAAATCTTAAGTTATGCAAATCATTATACCTTGATTCCAGCGCTCCTGCATTTGCCAACAGCATCAGGCACTGCAGCACGAGGAGGATCAATCATGGACATGAGTCCAATAAAGCAGAGATTGTCAGTAGGGAAGTTCACTTCCTCCGTGTCAAACTGGAAGTCCTCAGGGAACTGATCATCAGGAAGATTGTAATGGCAAAAACCTAATGGAGCAATATTTGTTTAGTTCTGATAAATTTAATTGACTACACACATTGCTTACATTTACAGTAACAGAAAATTACCCAGCACTCGCTCTCCTAGACCCCCCAGTTCAAGATAAGCATTCTGGAAAGCATCCTTCAGCTCATCATCCAGCGCTTGCTCTTTTCCTTGAAGCATAATAGTTGAACACCGATCCAGGATCCTCTCGGGAGCTCCCTTCATTACTAGCAGGTGTTTGCTCTCTCCATCATTAGGGTTCTTGTGGATGGACAGCTAGAAAACATTGCAAACGACAGTAGCAAACAAAATAGACAGAAAAGCAAACTGCATTTGCACTTTTGTACCACTAAGCAAATCCATATTACCTGGTATTTATTGGTGGAGTTGAAGGGAATTTCAGCAATCTTTGAATATTTGTCCCTCATATCCTTTACTGAACCACAGCAAAGCTCAATACACTTCAGCAGGGCAGACTCTGACGCATCACCAGCTGTATCTCTCTGTTTATATAGAAACGAAACAAAAACAACGCAGTTTAATTACACAAGAATTAAACTGCCTAATGGGAGTGTTAAAATAAACACACCAAAGTACTCCGGGAAAATAATTAAACAGTCCATGATTTTCATGGTAGCTTTATTTTAACATTGATGGATGGAATATCAAAAAGAAAATCTAGAAATTAAATATTTAAATGAAAATAATTTGCATTTCATTGAGGAAAATAAGTATTTGATCCCCTAAAAGCCATGACTAATGTTGACTCCCACAGACCACTGACGCATCCTAGTCGCAGTGAAGTGGTTACCTGCATGAGACCCCTGTCTTAAATTGTCACATGTAAAAAAAGGTCACTAGCCAACAGACTCAGTGACTCCAACATCTCCACCATGGGCAAGACTAAAGAGCTGTCTAAATATGTCGGGGACAAAATTGTTTACCTACACAAGGCTGCAATGGGCTACAAAGCCATAAGTAAGAAGCTGGATGAGAAGGTTACAACATTATGGTCAATCGACCTAGGCTTGGAGCTCAATGCAAGATATGACCTCGTGGAGTCTCACTAAATATGAGAAAGATTAAAACTCAGCCAAGAAATATATAGGAGGAGCTGGTTAACCATCTCAAGGCAGCTGAGACCACATTCTCCGAAAGACTGGGAGATGGTGCTGTGGTCAGATGAGAACAAAATTGAGCTCTTTGGCCTCAATTCAACAGAATATGACCCTAAAAACATCACATACACACCATCAAAACTGGTGGTGGAAGTATCATGTTGTTCGTTTAAGGGCATAGGCCAACTTCATCACATCTATGGGAATATAAATAGGGCCATGTATTGCAAAATCCTTGGTGATGACCTCCTTGCCTCTGCCAGGGCACTAAAAATTGGTTGAGGATGGAACCCTCAGCCCGACAATGACCCAAAACATACAACCAAGGAAACAAAGGAGTGGCTTCATAAGAAGCACATCAAGTTCATGGAAAGGCCTAGCCAGTCTCCTGACCTCAACCCTATAGAAAATGGAGATATTTTAAAATTCCAAAAGCATGTCTAAAGGAGTGTGCCAAAATTACTACTGAAGTGTTTGCAAACATTATATAAAGAAACATCTGACTACTGTGCTTGCCAACAACTGTGATAGAACCATGAATTAGGATACTGTATCAGTGATCATATACAACACGCTAGGTCACCCTGTTTTCATGGATGGTTCAGTGTAGGGGTTTTGTGAGCGAGGACTCCCTACAGTGAATATAACGCTTAATATTTGACATTAACATTTTATGGTACGTCATTTCATACAACACTACAACAAAAAGGTGTAAACAAAACACATTTACTAAAAAAAATATAAAAAACACCTTAAGTATGGGAACATTTTCTTGCTCTGCGAGGAAAACTGCACGGTTACACAGACCAGCAATTCGAGCCAGACCAGCCCAAGTGGCAGAGCTTCTGTCAAATGAGGTTCCACTCTGATTCTCTGTGGTATCTGCTTCGTGAATCTGGTTGTCGAACCACATATGTGCCACAGTCATACGGTTCTGGGTCAGAGTTCCTGTCTTGTCTGAACAGATGGTGGAGGTGGAGCCAAGGGTTTCTACAGCTTCAAGGTTCTTTACCAGACAGTTCTTCTTTGCCATACGTTTGGCGGTTAATGTCAGACACACCTGTTAGAAGGGAAAATCAGACACTGATTAAAAGTCTCTTCATATTCACACAACCTGTCCTGACCATCACATGTGTTCCCCATTAAGAATGAAAGTATAATTTACTATTTGACTGCAAATTGTATACAAGTTCACACAGATCAATACAACGCAAATCAGGTGCTATATGTGGAAGCGCAATTGACAAAATAAAAACAGCTTATTTGTCTATCCCAGCCACCTGTAATGTTTTGAGTGATATGAAAGGGATATTTAAGCCACAGTTAAGTATTTTACTGCGTATTAGTTAATATACCATGACGAAGCTAATATTTTACAATATCTGTTAAAAACGTTCCATTGTAAAAAGCACTATAGAATTGAAACTAAATGAAATATAATATTTAAATTAGCCCACAGTACTTGAGATCTTGGTAATAAATGAAGGTCAGCATGTATTACTATAGTATTTCACAGGTACTCACAGTTACAGTAGCCAGCAGACCCTCAGGCACATTGGCAACAATGATACCAATAAGGAAGATGACAGCCTCTAGCCAACTGTATCCAAGAATCAGAGACAGAATAAAGAAAGAGACTCCAAGGAAAACAGCCACACCAGTGATAATGTGGATGAAGTGCTCAATCTCGATAGAAATGGGGGTTCGGCCAACTTCTAGACCAGAGGCAAGAGTAGCGATACGGCCCATCACTGTGCGATCACCGGTGTTGATGACGATACCTCTAGCTGTACCTGTATTTAATGTAATAAGAATAAAAAATTAACATACAGATGCTAGTCAAAATTTTTATATTACGATAAACATTCAAAAAGTTAAACTTGTATATTATACACATTCGTTACACACAGATTGATCAAGTGTTTTTTTTTTTTTTTATTATAACCAACAACTAATAAACCCAAATTCAGTATCTCCGATAATTAGAATATTACTTTAGACCAATATAAAAAGGATTTGTAGAAATGCTGGCCAACTGAAAAATATGAACATAAAAAGTATCCTATACAGCACTCAATACTTAGTTGGGGCTCCTTTTGCCCGAATTACTGCAGCAATGCGGCATGGCATGAAGCTGATCAGTCTGTGGCATTGCTCAGGTGTTATGAAAGCCAAGGTTGCTCAGATAGTGGCCTTTAACAGTTCTTTTTTTTTATTAGTTTACAGTAATCAAATGAAAAGAAAACAATTGAAATAGTGTATATATATATCTGTGTAATGAACGTGTATAATATACAAGTTTTACTTTAGATAAATTTTCTAATAAAACTGCACAAATTGTACCACCGTTTTAGATAATACTTTACTGAGTTTTCGTAAATTATTGCTCGACACATTCATCTTGCCTCATTGAAACCTTTATTCCTGCTATCGCTTAAATCCAAAACCCTCCCGGGATGCGTAAATTAACTTTAATATTAAAAGTGTTTGCTTTCATGCAGAAACATTTAATATTTTCGAAGGCATCTTTGCTTTACAGCATGTCTAGGCATGAGCAGCAAAGAATAGTGACCGTTCTCTGGAGACTCTGATCATCACCTGGCAGCCTCCATTAAGTGTTTTTGTTTTTAAAGTGCTATATGTAATATGTTGCTTTATTTCCAGTAATACAAACATTTTCCAGTGACTTTTTTGTAAGTAATGGTTAAATAATAAATATAATATTTTGAAACTGATGAAGTATATTAAGGGTAACAGGGTGCCCAAGATCTGCACACTACAGTATATGCAAAATGAGGACTATGGAACATAACTATACCTTCTACACAATTGGTAGAGAAGAAAGCAATGTTCCTTGTTTCCAAAGGATTGTCATTAGAGAAGTCTGGAGTACGAGTCTGAGGCTCAGATTCACCAGTGAGTGATGAATTGTCCACCTACAAATACAAGACAAAAAGCTTCATGAGTTACAATAACCAGGTAGTTACGAGCTTATGATGTCATTATAGTCTTATGCAACCTATAGCTAATAAAATTTACCTTGCAACCATGAGCCGAAATTATACGCAGATCAGCAGGAATTCTGTCTCCACCCTTAACCTCCACAAGGTCTCCAACAACCACATCTTCTGCATTGATGCTCATTTTCTCACCATCACGGATAACCAAGGCTTGCTAAATAACATATCAGAAACATCATGAAGAGCAGGAAACAGGTTTTGTATGTTTTAGAATCATGAAAATGATGGTACCTGAGGAACAAGATTTTTAAAGGAGTCCATAATCTTTGAGCTCTTGGCCTCTTGATAATATGAGAAGCAGCCAGTGATCATAACCACTGCAGATAACACGATACCCAGGTACAGCTGCAAGTCACAATGTTAAACCAACACATTGGTGATCCATCACATCCAAACCAAATGGTGATCAATCACATTTGTAGAAATCATGATTATAATCTTTTTCAAATATTGATTACATTATCATTTGCTGGTTCATCTTCTGAAGCTGCTTGAATTCCATATGCCAGAAAACAAAGAAGAGCTCCAATCCACAGAAGAGTTGAAAATCCACCAAAGAGCTGTTTGCAGAATTTAACCCATTCTGGAGTAGTGGGAGGTGGGGTCAAAGCATTGGGTCCATCACGAGCAAGAATCTCTTTTGCACGAGCAACAGACAATCCCTAGATAAACACAAGCACCCAAAATGAGCCAAAAAACAAAAAAGTATTAGTTAATAACTTAGGTGATTGAGTACAAAATATAAAAAATGTAAAATGTAGGCTTACCCGGGTAAGATCTGTGCTATACTTCCTGTTAAGCTCTTCCAGAGTCAGCTTATGGTCATCCTATACATTTGCGCATATTAAAAAATAAAAAAAAGTGTGAGTCCTTTAACTTTAATTTTTTTTGTCAAAAATTGACACGTGCAAGAAACTAACTTACCAAGTCCACTTCCTTTTTGAGTTCATCCATATCCTTATCCTTGTCCTTCTTGGCTTTGGACTTGGACTTCTTGCCCCCCTGTTCGGAGGTGGCTGCCAGCTCATACTGTTCCCGACCTTCCTGTGATAAACCAACAAGACATGCTTAACATTTAGCCATTTACAAGTTCACACAATTCCATGGGGTCTTTTAGGAAAAAATGAATTCCACATAGATTTACCACAACAGCTATTTAATTTTTACCATGCATAAAACAGATCGTTCCAAATGCGCAGATATAGGGACTATAAGAAACCATCACTTTGTCAGCCTATAAATAAAAGTTCATACAGCCACCATTTTGGATGTGTGACATTTGTTTCTTGTCGATTTCAATTTTTATAAGTCGTGTTCGTATGTATAGAGTTCTATATAAAGTTTTTAAAATCTGGGTCTTTAGTTAGGCTTTTAACACTGATTTAGGTTAAATAAATTGTGAGAATATTAAAAAAAAAAAAAAAACTACTGAATATTTGATTCTTTGTGTTCTTTGGATTGAATATTTGGGCATGATTGTCTATGATCCAACATGCTATACAGATTCTCAACTTGGTGGTAAATCCTAAATTTTGAAATCAGCAGCATAGAATAAAATTAAGTTCCAAAATGTGTAGGATGCATTAGCAAAGGCTAAAACTGATCTTTATACATCTTGTTTGATCATATAACAATAAGGTTTTATTTAGGAAATGTGCACATGGGAGTATTCACACACGCACACCAGAGCTGCAACAATTAGCCGATTTAATCAGAGACTTTTATCTTTGGGGTCATCTGAAGGCAATTATCTATGCTGTGAAGATACGAGATGTGCAGCACCTGAAAGTGGTCAGAAATGTGTCCTATTAAAAAAACTAAAGTTGTATCCAAAGTGGCCAACTTCAAAATGGCCGCCATGGTCACCACCCATTTTGAAAAGTTTTCCCACTCCCATATACTAATGTGCCACAAACAGAAGTTAATATCACTAAACATTCCCATTTTATGTACGTGTATCCATAAAATGGCCCATACTGTATACTGAAAAATTAATTATGGGAAAAACAGTTGCTTTAAAAGGAATGAGTAACCCTTTTATAATTGCATCAGGCGCTCTCTCATAATCGAAAATGAACCCTGAGGAGCCTAGAGATTTCCTTTCCCATTACATAGGCAAAGATTACTTCTGTCAAGGCTAGGACCAAGTATCATTTGAAAATTTTGTGTATGTATACAATACTTTAAATGTGATACAAATACCAAAACGATAGAGTCTGGCAACATCGTTTAACTCCATGTGTAATCAAATGTTTAATCAGATTTGATTTATTACCCATTTCATATGCACCGGTTACACCTCAAGCTTGTTGACCTAAAACTGCACTATTACAATGAACATACTGTACGTCATTATTTCTTTTTCTGCTTTTCCTCCATTTCCACTGATCTACACCCACTACTACCAAGTGCTGAGCATGACCTCGGTGGGAGCTCACATTTCATGGGAACATACAATGGACTTGCACACTCACAACTACACACACATTTACAGACCGTTTAGTCTGTTAGCACACAATGAGTATGGGATTCTTTTCAGAGTCTGGATCCTGGGAGTTTTTCCTTGAAAAAAATAAAAAATCATGATTATACCCTGTACATTTCTGTAAAGCTGCTTTGGGACAATATTCCATTGTAAACACACAATATAGAAATAATACTAAAGTACTGCATGTTCAGGAAAAGCAGTAACTGAGCCAATTCACACTTCACTAATAAATCTAATCCATTTTATATTGGTTTAGCTCACATTTACACTGGTGTTTTCCTGTTACATCTAGGAATTGTCTATAAATAATTTGACCTTGTTTCAGACACCACAATCCTAACCATGGACCTTAAAGTAGTATTTACTATAACAGCTGTTTATTCTTAGAGAATACTTGAGAAGACTGGAGTGCCTTGTGGGTTCTAATATAGGAACTAAGGCTTAAGAAAATGCTTAACACTGGAATAACGCAATAGAAATAAATTTGCCCTCTGATGTTTGACAGGCCGCTTGACGGTCACTTGCTAATGCGCATGAAAATTAAATTCCAATTATGGCAGGAAACTTCCTGCAGGCAGCAAGTCAGTCAGTAAGCAGCAATGCGTCTTCAAGGTTCCCAGGTTCAATTCATGATTTACAAGTACTGCAGCTAAATGTTAGCAAATTCCAAAATGTATTAACTATGATTGTATCACACTTCAACCCCACTGAGCTAAATCAACTAGCCAAGCACCTAGAGTCTACAGGAGTTAGACAGTGAAACTGAAACACCTGGTTTTGGACCACAATCATTTATTCGTATGGTGTAGGGCCTCCTTTTGCAGCCAATACAGCGTCAATTAGTCTTGGGAATGACACATACAAGTCTTGCACAGTGGTCAGAAGGATTTTAAGCCATTCGTCTTGCAGGATAGTGGCCAGGTCACTACGTGATGCTGATGGAGGAAAACGTTTCCTGACT
>JAOUQV010000022.1:1108425-1128044 GCA_028565295.1 Aspidoras spilotus | reverse complement strand
GGTGCAATGTGCAATTAATGAAGATTGGCCACCAAGCTTGTCCAATTTAGCCATGAAACCTCCCACACTAAAATGACGGGTGTTTCAGTTTCATTGTCTAACCCCTGTATATTTCATTGTATTCTGGATGGCATGGACCAAATTTAAAAAATTAATTACAGAAAAAAACTAGCCCCTTGATATAATTTCACTCGGACCCTAAAACAGACCACTAAGAAACTAGAGCACAGATGTCAAACAAACCTGGTTGTGTATCAAACCGCTTGGAACGCGAGTCTTGTACACTATAGGAAATCTGTTGGTGCTGCTAGAACAAAATGTTTCTCCTTTATAATAGAAGAAAGCATAAATAATCCTTGCTTTTTATTTAATACCATAGCAAAAATAACTAGGGAGACCACCACTGCAGAAGCGTTCCCACCCTCCTACTGTAATCCACTCCAAGAGAAAGTGTTAATTTCACTAGTTTCATCATCAAAATCTACATATATTATTAGATCCCATACCCACAACTGTACTCAAAAACAGAAATAAACAAATCTCTCAAATTATCAATTCCTTATTCAGTACAGGCTATGTCGCTAAATCGTTTAAATAAGCAGTTATCAAACCTATGATTAAAAAACCTAACCTTGCCCCCTACCAGCTGCTAAATTATAGACCAATATTAAACCTCCCCTTCCTCACCAAGATCCTAGAAAAGTTTGTAGCACAGAAGTTATGTTCCTACATGAATAAAAATAATATTTTTGAAAATTGTCAGTCAGGATTTATGCCCCATCATAGCACCTGAGACAGCACTGGTTAAAGTTGTGAATGATTTCTCTGATCAAGGTTATGTTTAAATGCTTAAAATGCTTGACCTAAGTGCAGCTTTCAACACTGTAGATCACTGTATTGTTATACATAGGCCACTATTCTATGCACAGAAGGGTTGTCACAGTTTGGTGTCGAAGGTTCTATTTTCTCTATATATGCTACCTCTGTTGCCTGGATGTCTGAAGGTGCCTAAACAAACTGCAGTTAGTCCAGTATGCAGCGACCAGAATCCTTACTAACCCGAAAATATGAGCACATCATCCCTGTCTTATCCACACTGCACTGGCTACTGGTCAAATTTCATATTGACTATAAAATACTTCAGATAGCTTATACATTAGATAACGGTCTTGTGCCACAGTGCCTTAGTGAACTTCTAGTTTATGATCCACCACGCCCACCTTAATCAAAAGGTGCAGGCTATTTGCCGATACATCATTATGAGGGCTACAGCAGGGGGCAGATCATTCTCTTATAGAGCCCCATACCTATGGAGGTCAGGACTCAGACACAATCTTAGTCTTCAAGTCAAGGCTGAAAACTTAGTTTATGATGTGGCTGTCTACATGTACCTTCTGGTAGCCTATTAGGAGTTTGGTTGGGGGAGGGGGGGTCCTATCAAAGGTTATGATGTGTTATGTTGCTTGCGAAGCCAGTTTCTTAGATATCTCATCCTTTCTTGGGGCATTCGCTCAGTATTTGGCCCGATTAAAGATTCTTAGCATCTTAAACTGTACCTGCTATTCCCATCACAACCTTTTGGATTGCAAAGGGTGATAGTTTAGTTAATTTCAATTTCAGGTTGGGTAGATTCCATTACCACTAATCTTGGCCAGGTGTATATTAGTCCTGGAGTCTTCAGATAAGTTGCAAGTTCGTTCCCGTCTTCTGGTGCTTTACTTTTTGGGCGTGTTTGACATTCATAGTTGTCTTTGTTTCATTATCCTTACCCCCTACCCAATTGAGGGTACACAGAATTCCAGCGGTTGCGTACCAGGGTTATAAGGATATTATACTTGACACTGGGTGTTCTTAGCGTTCGACTGACCCATCAGCCAGCGCCTTTTAGGGATCTCACAGGGGATACAACCTATGGCATGTCCTGACAGCCGATTGATTGGAGCGGGCCTCTCCAACCTCCCATCTGTGCAAAGTCGGGGACAAAGTGCTGCAGCTGTCATTTTCCCAACATAGCGGACACTTCTCAATCACTAGGATCCTGTCCTCCGCAGACACGGGTCACGCTTCACAGCAGACAAAGCACCTCATTTGCTCGCCTTTTACAAGCAGCAAGAGGGGGCTCAGGACCTGTTACCACGGGTCCCTAGGGGGCCTCATACATGATTTAAATCTATTCCCATTTTATCTTTTTATTCTCAATAGTGAATGCCACTAAATTTCATTGCATCAAAGTATAAGGACAAAGGATATACAGTATTCTATAGCTTCCGTTATCAGCAGGAATGAGGAACAAAGTGGCAGTTAACAGAGAATTCACTCAGAACCGACACAACCGGTTAAACCAGTACAGACCAAGGGCTAACTCATACTTCCCATGTTAAACAGAATTAAAGAGAGAGGGAAAAAAAAGAAAAGAAAAAAAAAGGTCACACTCGATGCAGATCATATCTAGAGTAGAAAAGTATACCCGGCACAGATTCTTCCGAACACATCGCTAGCCGACATGCAGCCCCATGAACTGCGAAATCGAACACCATATAGATTACATATTGTATCACCAAAATAAGGATGGGTTCCCTTAGGAGTCCGATTCCTCTCAAGGTTTCTTCCTCATTTCCTCAGGGAGTATTTCCTTGACACCAGTGCTAATCTGGGATAAAAGGTTTCTGTAAAGCTGTTTGGGGACAATGTCCATTGTTAAAGGTGCTTTATAAATAAATAAAATTGAACTGAAATATTCATTTAGAGTTGGTAAACAGGAGCGATTGGTGAAAAGCAAAATAATTGACTCGACTCACTATCAAGACAGGTAAAACTAAAATAAGGCAAAATGATTGCGTACAGGATGTTAAAAGTTCACACTGTGAAACAATGAGCTATGCATACCCTTTACCTCCAGGGGCACCAGAGCAACAACCCTAATAATTATGAACAGTGAAGTTCATTTTGAGAGCTGGCCAGAGTGGAAAAGAAATTGCCAGTCACATTAAAAAAAAAATACATATACACATACACACACTGTATCTATTGTGTAATGGAGGAACATTTTGCAAGCTTCCAAATATTCCCCAACAGCAGAACAGAATATAATATACAAGTAGAAACATGCAACACTGCTGCACCTGCTTCTATAATCCAAATGCCAAAAAAGGAAACAGCTACACAAAGAGGGAAGGGGGGGTTAGCGTGAGGAATGGAGAGCACAAGGAAGAGAGACTATGAGGAAAAGCGGCTAACCAGGAACTCTGTAGACTGGACATTTATTTACTGTTCAAATTAACTTTAAAATCAATGTATTATTGCACTGCTCAAATTAATGGAATTCAGTAAATTATGGATTCATGTTGAAAATCATTATAGATAAACATTAGAATTGGTTGAGGACAAAATGACAGTCAATGGAAACCAGAGATGCCAATATTGCTCAAAAACTGTACAACAATAAAGCTTTATCAAATGATACGAAATTTAAAATCATAGGTAAAAACAGCGAGGAACCGGGGGAGAGAGAGCATGTGTGAGCATGAGTGAGAGGAGAAAAGGAGAGGGAGCGAGAGGGGTGGGGGCAGAGATGCTGTTGCCAGTAACAAATGGTCTCAGAATTAGTGGAAAGAATGTTAAACCTCTTTCAAGAGACATGATGCCCTTAAGCATAACATGTACACTCAGGTTTAAACATCCAAGGGAAAAAAAAAACCTACACAGAACAGTATAAAAGCTGCCTTCCGTATACTACGCCTTCAATTTACTATACCTTCAATCTTCTTAAATATACTGCATTTTAAATATCTTTTTATGTATGTACATTCAAAATTTTAAGGAAGGGGGATGCAGAAAGCAGTAGAAACTCCTGGCACTAGTGCTGCCATGTATGATGTCAGAGAAAGACAGACACTGAATTAATATATACCTTCAACCCTAAAACAGGGCACTTCCTTGCTTGTTTCTGCCTGAGAATAAAAATAATTTTCAATACAAGAGAAATAGAGAGCCAGAATGAACAGTTCATTCAACCCTGTGACAACAAATACACAGCCGGTCAACTGGAACGAAACTATTATTAGCGCAAATACCCGTTTCCTGATGCTACTACAGCCTTTCATGAAATCAGAAAGAAAATTGTCTTAGTTTAAAAAATACCTCACGGGGTTAAGGCAATATATCTCCGTGCTTCTCCAGTCATAAGTGGGAATTATGCCACCTACCTGTTCCTAACGACAATGGTGAAAAAGTGCCATAAGCAAAGATTTTTTTTTATTGCACCTAAAAATATACATACAATTCATTAGTCATGTGTGGGAATAAAAATATTAGTTATCGTATTATAACCATTTGTAATAGCAACTTTATTGGAGATGCTAAATTGAATCCAAATAAAGGCCAGTCATGAGAGAGTTGCCTCAGGAAGTGCATCCGCATAAAACTGACTCGCTGGGGCAACTCCTGGTAGAAGGAAACAAGCCAAAAAAACAGCAACTTTGCACCTGTTCTTGAGGATACTAACTACCCTATATATGAAGTGACAGAACATGTGTCAAATCTCACTCAGTCATGAATAAAAATAAAATGAACTAATTTATTAATGAACTATTCGTTTATATTAAATCGAGGCACGGGAATGTAAAATCCACCAGCTTTAAAGGGATGTGTGTACCCAGATACAGGAAAGGAGGTAAAGGGGCGTGGTTCAATGCACCAAATCACAGTCTCAAAGATGGTCCCCCAACTATAATCGGAACATCTTTTAAAATACAGAAACAATCAACATGAACGTGCTAACACATTTACGCAGAAAACCTAGCAACACATTTTTAAGAAAAACGAAGGGGAGGTGTGCGTGTTCCCTTTTTGCGGGAGCTCCTGGCGTTTGCATGACGATGGCTGGGTGAGGGGCGGTAAAAAGGAGGAGACATCATGGCTCCATGTCTCCTAAACCAACCTTCAGACAGCCTTAAAATTTTTTTTTTTTTAAAAAACGGCTACATTCTGAAACTTACTGCACACACACACACCGTTTCCCCATTACGCACGGGGGCGGAAACAGCTTTTTTTTTTTTACCTAAATATATCTACGAGACTGAAGCGTGTCAATGAAGCGCGTTTCCGGTAAATTTCCATTCCACTTACAAGCGTGTCACGTGGATAGTCAAAACGTGGTTACGTTATAATATAAGAAAACAGGTCTGGTATGCAAAGCAATAAACTCATATAAAAAGATATCCGACCTAAAGTGACGGCCACTGCTCTGGTTACAAGACTCCTTCAGTCAAATAGGCCAAAGCGACCTCTCCGCCATGGGGGACAACTTTCTGCACTACCCGGATATTCACCATTACTGTGCGGATTACAGAAATATGACGTTATGCTAACACCAAATATCGTTTTTTACATTCGGCCAGCGTTTACATTCACGTAAGCCTTAAAGTAAATAAATAAAACAGGAACTGTGGAAGTCTGGTTCTATCTGAAAAGGCATTGTATATACACAACAGTACGTGTCCCGTTATTGCTGTTGCTGAGGATCAACAAATCATTTGCACACAATCTCATTATTGTTATTAATATTAAAACAACTATTTTGTTATTATTTATATCAGTTAAATAGAAACACTAAGCACTTACTCCGCGTCCCATTTTACGTCTTTGAGGTTAAAAAAATTAAATAGTCTGTAAAAAAAATTAAAAGCTCAGGAAATAAAAGTGTATTCACGCGCCCTAATCCACGCGTATCACCCTTCACCACACCGATCTCCGGTAACGCCGCCGTACCTTACGCTTAAATACCGGGCCTCTTTTATGAAGTGACGTCACACTTTTGCCATGGTAACACAGGGTGGGGGAATATGACTTCACGGACTGGGAGGAGTCTGATGCTGTAGCGTGCACTTTCCGAAGGGGAATATTTTACCGTGCTTTCAGTTTAATTAATCAAGCTAAAGCTTTAGAATAGATTTCCTGCGTGAATATATGTCCTGCGCGAAAACAGTCTGGCCTCCCCCGACATCTAATATCTAAGCCATACTCGTATTCTGGTAGACACTGGTCTATATGAAGCAGAATAAGGGAATAGTGTGAAATGATGGAATAAGTATACATGTGGCAGTAATTCAACAGAAATGGCTGCTGGTAAAGTCCAAGGAAGAAGAAGGAATTATCAGTTTAATTAAATACAACTGAATTTCCATAGTGCGTTTGTGTAGTGTAGGGCAGCACGGTGGCACAGCAAGAGGGACCTTCATTAAAGCCTGCTTGGAAATGCTGCAAATTAGATGAAAGTGCAATAGTAAAGGTTTAAAACACTCAATAAAAAAGCAGCTTATTACTGTAAAATCTGTAAAATTACTGTAAAACACATCTAAAGACATGCTGTAGAGTAAAAATCCCTTCAAAATTATAACAACGGTGGTACAGTGGGTAGAGATGTCACCTCACAGCAAGACCTGGGCAATTGAACCAGGGACCTTTTGGTCACAAGAACGTTTCCTTAACCATAAGCCTGACTGACTGCCCCCTGTAGGAATGTGTGTGCCCTACGATGAAGTGAGCTCTGTTCATGCCCTAGAGTTGTGCCTAGAGTTGCCCGTCTGCCCGTTACCCTGTGTAGATTAAGCAAAGATGATAGATGGATGTATAATAAAATAAAACATTGTAAAATGCATTAAAAAGTAGAAAGCCAATATCTGCCATTAAAAATGCAGTATTATAAATATATAAACAGCTAGGTTATATACAGCATCTTAGAGAACCTGCCATTGCATTGAATGGCAATGAACCTTGCATTATTGTGGTCTGATCTTTATTTTATAAATGAAAATGCTTTTTTGTTTTTTTGAAAATTCATTTATTTTTCCATTAACTGACTAGTCAAGAGGAATTTATATATAGAAACTAAAAGCTAAAAATAGTATATATTCACACACTGCAAGCAATAAGCTATAAATGTGTTACCATGGAAACAATTATGTTCACCCAACACCCTTTATAAAACAAGAGGTCCCCTATTGGTGTGATTTATACTGCGGCAGTGTTAAAGACTCTTATCAGCCTGCTTTAGATCCAGGGTATTTTTTCAGGATTATCACATTATGATCCAAGCTTCACGATAGACACTAAATAAGATTTACTCTGCAATATGACTTCATGTGCTCCCAGAACATAAGCTTCATATAGACAGATGTTATCATTTACAAGCTGTTGCTTCTTATCTAAATTGTCTACTGTATTTGTTTATTGTACTGCATTTAACGTTTTATTATATGACAGTTATCAATACAGTAGGTAGATTGTAGAAGGTTGTAAGCCAAGGATAGATATAGTCAGGGTTTTCTTAGATTGTCATGCTATGTTTTGTATTTCTAAGCTAAGAGGTTATTGTTGCACTAGCAGTTTAATCTTCTCAGCACTACTCTCAATCAGGGTTTTGACACATTCATAGAGATTTATTCACTTTGGACCCCATGACGTGATATGTTCTGTATAAATAAAAGTCACTGGAAGAAAAGATAATGCACAGATCTGGAACTGCACTGTTATCTTTATCTTTTTGAGAACAAGTATGCAGTTTTTGTTCCTGCATTCTTTCTGTCTGTATTACTTCATGTAACCAACGAAAGACAGACAATATGTTTTTATTTGTGAAATGAATTGTAAAATGTAAAAAGGAATTTTAATGAAGACATCAGTCACATAGCATTTGCATTATTGTGGTCTGATCTTTATTTTATAAATGAAAATGCTTTTATTTTCATCAGTACACAGTTATTGACTGTAGGTGGTTCATAGTAGAGAGGTCATGTGTGCCTTAATAGTATGTCTCTTTTTCTAGCCAACCTAAAATGTGGGAAACAGAAATGAGAAAACCCCTTCTTAGTGGTGTTACAGATTTTATTAACATAGCTTTGTCCCTATATTTAATCAGCAGTAAATCAGCATTTTTTCTAATGAATTGTTAAATTGTAGATAGTGCTGGTTCTTACCTCCTGGGTTCCGCCGAAGGTAGTATTTTCTGACCTCATCGTAGATAAAGATTAGTAGGGAATAGGGTACCGGGCATAACCACCACCAAGGTCTGAAATAGTAAAAGTGAATCTTTCAGAAATAATGCTCAAGGTTGGTCACTGGTGTTTGTATTTAAATTGTGATGTGACTACACAATGAGCTGAGTACATAAGGCAATAGAAATGAGTAGATCATTACATCATGCAAACATAAGCACATTCATCTGCAAACAAATAATATTTTGCTTTAAATCATTGGCAAATAAAATGAGATTTACTTGAGTGGATACATTCGGACAGCAACATCCATGCCGGGACAATATGACAGAAATGCAGCCAAAGCTGTTTCCTCTAAAAGTCCAAAGTTAAGAACTTTGTTTCTAAAGAAAGATAACAAAAATGAATCCCTTACAGTCTATAATTTATTGAGTAAATATGAATGTTTATATATTATTATGTTTAAATAATTTGTCTATTATACATACTTCATTCCTTGGTGTATCAGAGAGTTTGTTCTTGTTTTACAGATGATCAAGTCAGTCCATTGTACAATTACAATACTGACAAAAAAAGCAGTGTGGCATGTGTACTCAACAACTTTTCTGTGCTCATAAGTCTGAAAAAAAGCAAAAAAAAAACAATTAGAGAGTCAAGCAAGGCCTTCTTCTTTATATATATACAGTACATGTAGAGGTGGTCAAGACAACTTGCCGAAGTACACATTGAGCATCAGAAGAGGAATTTAACAGTGATTTAAATGACCTTGAACATGGCATGGCATGTTTCCAGATGGGCTGGTCTGAATATTTCAAAAACTGCTGATTTGGGATTTTCACACAAACCATTTATGGGGTTTTGGAGGATAAAAGTCCAGTGAGTGGCAGTTGTGTTGATGTTAATGCCTTGTTGATGTGAAAGGTCAATGGAGAATGGGCAAACTGGTTCGAGATGATAAAAAGACTTCAGCAAGTTGTCTTGTAACTCCAATAACCACTCATTACAAGAAAAGAATGTAGAATACCATCTCTGTTGAATGTATGACACGAAGAATTATGGCAGTTCTGAAAGGGATCAAACCTTTTAATAGCAAGGTATATTAAAGTGGCCAGTGAGTGTATATGTATATATGCATAAATAAATAAAATGAAATTTAATTTACAGTATATTGCATATACTATATACTGTATTATATTAGAGTCTTAGACCCCGGATTCATTTTGATTTTGATTGATTATTATAAATTCTGCATTAAAACGTCAGTACAATTTTTTATTTTCAAAGATTAAAAAAAAAGTACAGCACTGTAAAAAAGCAAATATGGGTTTGAAAATGATGAATGTTCTTACATAAAATGTCACTATTGCAGTTAACAGTAATAAATTAAAAGAAGACAATATTTGGTGTGTTTTTTCCATTAAACATTGTTCAATGATGCATTATGTGCAGTTTAGGAGAATCTGCCACAGTTCTGGAGATCATTACTGTCACACTTCTTTATTTCCAGCTAAAACCCAGAAGCCTTCATTATATTTTATAAAATGGTTTGTTATGATGTAATATACTCAAAAAAGTAATTTTCAGAGTAATATTTTCATGCTTAACATCATTCTGTACTTACTCATTTAGCTGCTCATTCAGTCTTTTGCACAGTACTCTTTTACCTACCCATTGTTGGCCATAGCTGTCCTCCAGGTCATTGTTGTATGGATTATCCCAATTTACACGCAGTCCAAGCAGAAACAAGGGCAGGAATCCATTTTCAGCAAGGATCACAAAATAAGTGAAGAATCCTCCAACTGCTTGCATCATTCCTATAATAGAAGACAAAATATTAGACAAGCCCACTATCAATGTTATATTGATGAAATAATAAAAAAACAATCTTTTTCATGTTCCGTGTATGATACAGAAACTTTCTGAGGAACACTGTTAGTGAGAGTGGGAGGGTAATTCTCATGAATTGGTCCTGAACATGTCTAGATCATATTCTGAAAAACACTTATCAAGTGCAATATATATGAGAATCATTCTGGATCATGCTGAAATTTTGAAATAAATAGTTTGGTGTCCTGTGTTCTGTTTTAGGGCCAATAATTTCTCCCTATATATGCTGCCTCTTAGTAAATGTATTCAAAGACATAGTATGAGTTTCCATTGTAATGCTGATAATACACAGCTGTATGTTTCAGAAAAGGGGATTAAAGGGGATCATCTTAATAAAGTTGAGGAATGTGTAATGGACATTAGACAATAGATGCGAAATAATTTTTTTCTTCTTAACTCTGATAAAATTGAAGTAGTCATTCTTGGACCACAGACAGCTAGAAGTAAGCTTTATGATTTTGTATTAAATTTGGAAGGTAGTTTGCGCACAGGAACATTATTTCGCACCTTTGTTACTTCAACAGTATATTGGATTATTGTAATGCCTTGTTATACAGCTAAGCTTCAGTTAGTGCAGCCAGATTACTTACTGTAACTAAAAGATATGATCATATCACCCCTGTCTTATTTGTATTTTATTTGGCTTCTAATTAAATTCCACATTGAATATAAACTTCTACTACTGACTTATAAAGCTCTACATGGTTACAAATGTTACACATCACACCATCATACCCACAAACATCATCTTATATTATATGTTACTCAGATTTGGATAATTTAATGATATTTTTAGTATAAGGATACTTAATGCTACTTAAAGACTGCCATTGAACAAGGCACCTAACCCCAATTGCTCTCTGGGTGTTTCAGTAGAAGGGCTCCCTACTGCTCTAGGGCCATGCGCTCACTGTATTCTCCATATGATTTAAAATGTGTTAATTTCCCCATTGTGGGACTAATAAGGGATTATGTTATTTTATAATTTTAAACAATGCTTTAAATGCTTTAGGTAAAAGATTATTTTACCTATTTGTCCATAAGCCATACTAATGAGCCTTTCATTTACTAGTTTATCTGTCTGGGCATTTCTGGGGTGTCGCTTCATGATATCACTCTCTGGACCTTCATATGCCAATGAAATAGCAGGAACCTGTTCAGTTAAAATAAATAAACATTAATTAGTCAGTGAAATGCCTAGAATTTTTATTATATTCATGAAAATATGTTAAATATATGAAAGATTTTTATTCTCACCATATCAGTTCCTAGATCAATGCACAAAATAGTGACTGTGCCGAGAGCAAGAGGAATGCCAGCAATAACAAAGAAGAGGAAGGGTGACATCTCAGGGATTTTACTAGTTAACGTGTATGCAATGGATTTTTTCAAATTGTCAAAGATCAGTCGACCTGGAAAGAGAATAATTCAATGTAATTTCAATTACATTTCAATTAAGGATCCCAAATTTACACAGAAAACATATATTTAATTTTAAAATATACCTTCTTCTACTCCAGTAACAATAGAAGCAAAGTTATCATCTAGCAAAATCATATCAGCAGCCTGTTTGGAGACATCAGAACCTGCAATACCCATTGCTACACCAATATCAGCCTTCTTCAGGGCAGGAGAATCATTAACACCATCACCAGTCACTGCCACAATGGCACCCTGTTACAATAAAAAAATATATATTTAAAACGGAACAATTTAATGTCTCTTTAATTATAATGATAATTTTTTTTACAGCTATAACAGTACCTGCCGTTGAAAACCTTCCACAATAATGAGTTTTTGCTGAGGAGATGTTCTGGCAAACACAATCTCATTGTGGTGTTCTAAGATTTCATCGAGTTGTGCTTGGCTCATATTTTTTAGATCACCACCATGAACTACACACGCCTTGGCCTCTCTGCAAAGCCATTTTTCTTTAGTAATTCTTAAAAGTGAACAAATACTAAACCAATTCCAAAAAAGTTGGGACAAAGTACAAACTGTAAATAATAACGGAATGCAATAATTTACAAATATCAAAAACCGATATTGTATTCACAATAGAACATAGACAGCATGTCAAATATCAAAAGTGGGACATTCATGACAAATATTGGCTTATTTAAAATTTAGTGACAGCAACACATCTAAAAAATTTTAAATATCATTAAAACAAAAGATACGACAAAAAATACCTAAGACAGTTGAGCAAATAGAATCCTACATTAGACAAGAATGGGTTAACATTCCTATCCCTCAACTTGAGCAACTTGTCTCCTCAGTTCCCCAACGTTTACAGACTGTTGTAAAGAGAAAAGGGGATATCTCACAGTAGTGAACATGGCTTTCCCCCCACTTTTTTGAGAACACGCAAACTCCGGGAGAACATGCAAACTCCACACAAAAATTTCCTGAGTCTCCCCACCCGAGACTCGAACCTGGGATCTTCTTGCTGTGAGGCCACAGCCCTTTCCACTGCGTCACTGTGCCGCCCAAACTTCCACATCATTGCATTCTGTTTTTATTTAAATTTGTACTGTGTACAAATTGTACTTTGTCCCAAGTTTTTTGGAATTAGGTTTGTAAAAATACAGAACATGCACATTATAAAGCTTACCTGCGGTCAACTTCTTCTACAGGGATCTTCAAGCGAGCAGCAATATCTTCTATAGTCTCGCTGTTTTCAGAGATGATACCTACACCTTTAGCAATGGCTTTAGCTGTGATCGGATGATCGCCAGTAACCATGATAACCTAAAATGACAGACAATCCATTATAGGATCAATATAGGATGGTATGGGGTCAAGATCCATGAAATATTTGTGCCACATGTGAGTGAAGCAAGGTAATACCTTGATTCCAGCACTCCTGCACTTAGCTACAGCATCAGGTACAGCAGCACGGGGAGGATCAATCATTGACATGAGGCCAATAAAGCACAAATTCTCAGTGGGAAAGTTCACTGTCTCTGAGTCAAATGCAAATCCTTCAGGAAAATCATCATCAGGGAGGTTGTAATGACAGAATCCTGCAAGAATTATTATTATTTTTTTAATTACAGATACACTGCATCTTTAGAATTTGTTGACAAAATTGTATATTGACATGTCTTACCTAGCACTCTTTCTCCAAGACCACCAAGTTTCAAATATACCTGTTGAAAAGCATCTTTCATCTCATCATCCAGAGGTTGTTCTTTTCCTTGAATCATAATGGTTGAGCATCGGTCCAGTATTCTCTCAGGAGCACCCTTCATTACTAGCAAATGCTTGGTTTCTGAAGAATTGGGGTTCTTGTGGATTGATAGCTATTTAACACCGGGTCACACAATGTTAGTGTTAAAAGTATATTTAAATCAATATAAAAATTACAGAATAAAAGCATGGTACCTGATATTTGTTTGTGGAATTGAAGGGGATTTCAGCAAGTTTTATAAACTTGTCTCTCATGTCCTTCACTGAACCACAGCAAAGCTCAATACACTTCAATAGAGCAGACTCTGATGCATCTCCAGTGGTTTCTCTCTGTAAAATGTCATAAAATATATGCTTGCAAATAAACACACATCTTAAAATCCAGATACAAAAACTTACTTTCAGCAAGTCAAACTCTCTAGAGGAACTGTTGCAGAAGTAAAAACCTACAAGTTTATTACTGTACAGTCTTAGGCAAGTAAAAAATTATGCTGAAAAGCCATGGTGTCTTATGAATTAAACAATAATAAAGTAAAGGAATTATATATATTTGATATTTTTATTTCTTAAACTGTATATAAATAAGCTGTAGACTTGCTTCTTTTGTGCAGCAAAACAGCTGGAAAGTGGTATTTTATGTAATGTTATGTAATTATGTATTATTGCTTTTGCTTAAGGTTAAGGTTTGTATGTAGCAACCAAGGTTGCTAATGAAAAGTTCCTTTGCTGCTGCCCCATACTATTAACTTAATTCTAAATTAATTCTTTGTCTTTATAAAAAAAAACAAATATTCGAATATATTCAAAATTTTAATATTTGAATCAAATAATAGAATCAAATATTTATTCTAATATTACAATGATATTGTTCTAAAAATGAGTGATGACTTTCAGTGTTGACTTTTTGCACACCCATACCTTTAAGACTGGAACATTTTCTTGCTCCGCAAAAAAGACCGCACGGTTACACAGACCAGCTACACGAGCAAGAGCAGACCAAGTTGCAGAGCTTCTGTCAAAAGAGGTTCCCGTTTGGTTCTCAGTGGTATCGGCATCATGAACCTCGTTGTCAAACCACATATGTGCTACAGTCATACGATTCTGGGTCAGAGTTCCTGTCTTGTCTGAGCAGATGGTGGATGTGGAGCCAAGGGTTTCTACAGCTTCAAGATTCTTTACCAAACAGTTTTTCTTGGCCATTCGTTTTGCGGTTAAGGTCAGACACACCTACAAACAGCAAGTTTTGTTCTTGTTATGAACACTGGAAAAACCTTGAAACCTAGTAATTACTTTAAATGCATTTCATCAATGACAAACCAGAGAATAAAAAAATCAAGTATAAAGAATGTTAAAATCACCATAACATGCCCATCCATATTTGGCACAGTGAAATATTTGTTTATATTACTGGGTTAAGGAGTGCATAAAACCACTACTCTCCATAAAGAACATTGCTGCAAGACCTGACTGGCCAAAGATCACATAGAGAAGCCATACGGTTATTGGAACCATGTTTTGTAGACTCTTTAAAGTGGCCATTGGTGTATGAATGTGTGTGTGACTGGGTGTGTGTGTCCTACGATGGATTGGTGCCCTGTCTAGGTTTGTTCCTAGCCTTGCCCCAGAGTTGGTCCGCGACCCCATGTGGATAAAGCAGAAATAAATTAATAAATATTTTGTGGTCTGATGAGACAGAAGAATACTACTCATAAAAATATGAATTCTGAATTACATGAGAAGGAATAACTAAGAGAAATGTCCATGAACTAAGACAATGTGGTTCATGCAGCAAAAAACAACCCTCTAACTTGGTAGAGCTCGTTGTTCTACCAAAGAATGCTCAAAGAATATTAACGCTTTTGTAATGACCAAAACAAAAGTCCTGAACTTAATCCAATTGAAATAGACCTGAATTGAGGGGTTCATAAAAGAAAACCAACAGAACAGTGTTAAATGGGCAGAATTTGTGACCAAATAACATTTAGTAGCAGTTATTTCTGAAGTAGAAGAAATTTTAGGCCAAATGTATGTAGATGTAGCACATTCTTTAGCACACACAAACTCAATCACCACTTACTTCAACTAATATTAATTAAGTGTACTTACTGTGACTGTGGCAAGTAAACCTTCAGGTACATTGGCAACAATGAGTCCTATGAGAAAGATGACAGCTTCCAGCCAGCCATAACCAAGAATTAGAGACAAGATGCTGAAAGTGCCACCGAGGAAAAATGCTACACCAGTGATGATGTGGATGAAGTGTTCAATCTCTCTCGCGATTGGTGTCTGTCCAACTTCAAGGCTTGAAGCCAGGATAGCAATTCGTCCCATCACAGTGCGATCACCAGTGTTTATCACAATCCCCGTGGCAGAACCTGAGAAAGAATTGCACAATGCATCAGACATTTACCTCTTATTTTCTGTACTATATGTTGAAAGACATGCTTAAGCGTTGTTGTACCTTCAACACAGTTTGTAGATAGGAATGCAATATTCTTGGTCTCTAAAGGGTTTTCATTTGTTAACTGAGCAGAACGGGATTGAGGCTCAGATTCACCAGTAAGTGAGGAATTGTCCACCTGAAAACGTATGGAAACATTAGAAAGAAAGTAAATTAACTTTTTTTTGTAACGATTAAATGTAGAGCAAATAACAAAATAAGTAAAACACTAAAATAAAAAAAACTTGCTCTCAAGTAATTACAAAAACCCATTTATTTTGAATTTCCTACGTAGTTTGATAATTCAATTGCCTTGTCTATTGCACTTGTCTGTTTTATCTCTTTGTCTTATTGCCTGTTTGTTTTAGGGCTTCAATTATATGTCTAATTTTATAATTTGTTAAATGACCTTGAATGTCACCATCAAATAAAATATATTATTATTATTATTAATCCTAAAAAATATTTGAATTAAAAACATGTGCTGTGCTTACTGAATTTACATTTATAGTAAGTAGTAACCAGTAGTAACCAGTAGTAAACATAATTGTTTGGTGTGAAAGTATTTAAAAATGTAGAGCGCACATTGGTCACAGGTACGGTTTGCTATGTGATTTCACACAACTGGCTACTAATTTTAACCTCAGTAGCTGTGCTGGTATGAACTTGCATGTTTTCAGATATGTGCATTTTAATGAGGTGATATTTCAGGCGTGTGTTACAAATATTTATTGTACTTTCCACTGTACTTTACACAATTCCACTGTTTAATCTAGATGTTTTTAAACATATAGTAACCAGCCACTTTAATAGGTACACCCATTCTATTTCTTGTTAACACAAATACACTATATTTACAAAAGTATTTGCTCACCGGCCTTGACTCACATATGAGTCATAGGGTTCAATATGACGTTGGTCCACCCTGTGCAGCTAGAACAGCTTCAAATCTTCTGTAAAGGCTGTCCACAAGTTTTAGGAGAGTGTTTATGAGAATTTTTGACCATTCCTCCAGAAGCTCATTTGTGAGGTCACATACTGATGTTGGACGAAAAGGCCTTGCTTTCACTCTCTGCTCTAATTTATTCTAGAAATTTAATTTTAATTTAATTTAGAAAGATGTTCTATCAGGTTAAGGTCAGGACTCTGTGCAGGCCAGTCAAGGTTATCCACACCAGACTCTGTCATCCATGTCTTTATATACCCTGCTTTGTGCACTGGTGCACAGTCATGTTGGAAGTGGAAGGGTCCAGGACAAAACTGTTCTCACAAAGTTGGGAGCATGAAATTGTTCAAAATGTCTTGGTATGCTGAGGAATTCATACACCTGTGGCCATGGAAGTGATTCAAACCTGATTCTAATAATTTGAATGGGTGAGCAAATACTTTTGAAAAATATAGTGTATATAATTAGCCAATCAATGGCTGCAACTCAATGCATTTAGGCATGTAGAGATGGTCAAGCAACTTACTGAAGTATAAACTAAGCATCAGAATGGGGAAGAAAGGTGATTTAAGTGGCAGCCAGAGGGGCTGGTCTGAGTATTTCAGAAACTGCTGATCTTTTTTCATTCACAACCATCTCTAGGGTTTACAGAGAGAAAATATCCAAAAAGAGAAAATATCCAGTGAGGGGCAGTTGTGTGGTCGAAAATGCCTTGTTAATGTGAGAGGCCAGAGGATATTGGACAGACTGGTTTGAGATGATAAAAAGGCAACAGTAACAAATAACCTCTCGTAACAACCAAGAATGTAAAATGTGCCATTTACTTGCCAGGTGAACCTAATAAAGTGACCGATGAGTGTATATGAACCATTAGTATTGCAGTTTTGTCTCCCGCCATCATGTTAATTACAAGTACTGTTAATAATGTGCCAGATCAATTGATTTTACTAAATTAAAGTACAGTATATATTTATAAATAAATATTAAAATGAATATTACACATTCTGTGATGACTTCCACTCTTACCTTGCATCCCTGTGCAGAAATAATTCGAAGATCAGCAGGAACTCGGTCACCATTCTTAATTTCCACAAGATCACCAACAACCACATCCTCTGCATTAATGCTTTTCTTCTCACTATCACGTATAACTAGGGCTTGCTGTAAAATATTGTTTCTAATTACAATTATGTTTGTAAATGTGCAGTAAGGTTAAAAAAGTAAAAGTGAAAGTTTTAGAAAAAAAACAAAAACATGATAAATGGCTACTGGGTTTTGCTCCACAAAAAGAGGAGTGATAGTTAAAATAGAAAAAATCAGATTCTCCAAGACGGCTTCATTCATTTTTTCCGCTTAATCACCTTGGGGTTGCGGGCCATGCTGGACACAAGGGTACAAACCGACACACACACATTCACACACACAATCACGCACTAAGGGCCAATTTAGAGACACCGATTAACCTAATATGCAGGTCTTTTGAATGTAAAGGATTCCAGCATTTACATGGTGAAAATTTACAAACTCTATAAAGAAATTTCCTGAGTCGTCCCACCCAGGGATCAAAGTCCTTCTTGCTGTGAGTCGAGAGCACAACCCATTGCCCAACCTGCAGATTGTCTCGATAATATTCATTCATTAATTTATTTATTCATTTTCTATAACTGGTTAATCCCAGTTCTAGGGTCACGGGGAAGCCAGTCCTCACCCGGCAACTCTGGGCACAGGGGCATATACAAACCTAGACAGGGCGTCAATCTATTGTAAGGCACACACACACACACAAATACACACTAATGGGCAATTTAGAGACACCAGTTAGCCTATCATGAATGTCTTTAAGACGCGGGAGGAAACCGGAGTACCCAAAGAAAACCCGGCGTGAACATGCAAGGCTGCAGGACTAACCACTGTGCCTCCGTTCCACCTCTCCTATGACTTTAGTAAGTGATGAGTAATTCATAAAAATGAATATCTATGACACATTTAGTAAAACTGTATGTTTATATACCTGTGGTACAAGTTTCTTAAAGGATTCCATGATCTTTGAGCTCTTAGCCTCTTGATAGTATGAAAAACATCCTGTGACCATCACCACTGCTGCAAGTACAATACCGAGGTACAACTAAAGAGATACAAATGTATTCGTACATATTATGTTAATCATTTGATTCAGGTGTTGCAATACGTTCAGTAAAAATAAAGTCAAGATCTTACAATCCATTTAAAATCCAGCTACTTACATTATCATTTACAGGCTCACTCTCTGTGAAAACCTGTATCGTATACGCAAAAAAGCAAAGAAAAGCACCAATCCACAGTAGTGTACAGAATCCACCAAAGAGCTGTTTGCAGAATTTGACCCATTCTGGGGTTGTAGGAGGAGGTGTCAAGGCATTGGGTCCATCGCGTGCAAGAATCTCTTTTGCACGGTAATTGGACAAACCCTTAATTAACATAATGAAGAAAGAATTGTTAGTGGAGGAATTTCTATCATTGAGCTATTTTCTAGTTCATTCATTCATTTATTCATTCGTTTTCTTTTACATTAAATAGGGTCAAGGGGCCAGCCGGTGCCCATTGGCAACTCTGGCCGCAAGAGCGGGAACAAGCCTAGACAGGGTGCCAATAACTCATAGGACACACACATTCACACACTAGGGCCACATTAGAGATACCAATTAATCTAGCATGCATGAGTTTAGAATGAGGGAGGAAACCGGAGCACCAGGAGAAGACCTGTGCGAAGATGGGAGAATACGCAAACTCCACACAGAGATTTCCAGAGTTGTCCCACAGAGGGATCGAACACTTGCTGTGAGGCGACTGCGCTACCTAACGTGCCGCCCTATAATCTATGTATAAATCATCAAAGTTTTTGCAAATTCTCTTAATGTTCTGTGTAAAAACAAATAGCAAAATTATTTTTATATTAATAAAGTTAATATATTAATAATAATTAATACTTTATTGATTCCCGTAGAGAATTTTATTCTCTGCATTGAACCCATCCAGGGGAGCAGTCTGCTGCCTCCATTAAGGCACACAGGGAGCAGTTGGGAGCTGGGTGCATTTCATAACGTCACTTCAGCCATAACTTGCCTAGAGTGGTGTTTGAACCAGCGATCTCTTGGTCCCCAGCCCTTTACCCTATCCATTA
>JAOUQV010000022.1:1095572-1105678 GCA_028565295.1 Aspidoras spilotus | reverse complement strand
TATATGTATATGAAAGTAAAGTCTGCATTTTTGGTTTTTTGAGACTATTACTTACCCATTGCTGGCCATAGCTGTCCTCTAGATCATTGCAATGTTTATCATCCCAATTAACACGCATTCCTATTAGATCTGAAGGCAAGAATCCATTCTCAGCAAGAATCACAAAGTATGTGAAGAATCCTGCTGTAGCTTGCATCATTCCTATAAAACATAAAAGACAAAACATTTAACTCATCTCTTTTATCATGACGTTTTCCTATCCACTGGCCAGATCTCTCCTAATACCTGAGAGCCAACTACCAGGATGCTAAAAATGGGCTTACCAAAACTCACGAGAAAGGCCCCTTTTTTCACAGACATGAAGGCTAAGATGCCCAGAACTGTGAAGGGTTATTCTCAGCAAATCAGACACTGTGACATTAAAATGGTAATGGTCTGGTAGTTTGTGAGGCGGTAGCTATAATGTTTGTATGTTAGCAAATAAAGCAACTTTCCATAACAACTCACTCTTTTAGAAAAAAATGACAATTTCTGGGTTTTGCCTTAAAAATAAGCAAGTGTGACAGTCTCCAGGAGAACTGTGACTAAATCCTACCCAATAATTAGCTGTACAGTTTAAGGAAAAAAATCAATTAATTATATCCTTAGTTCATTACTCTTTATTGCACTTTACCGTGTTTTACAATGTTTATAGTGTTAGATTTCTGTAGAAAATTTTTTTGATTATTTTTGATTGACAGCATACACCTAAGACTTTTAAACAGTACTGCAAAGTAATCAGTAAGCTTTACTGAGTGACTTTTAGAATCTGACATAGTGCTTCTGAAGAATTGACTCTTGCTTCTGATTTTGGAGCAAAACCCAAAGTTTGCATTTAAGCATGTAGAGGTGGTCAAGACGACTTACTGAAATACAAATGGGATTTAAGTGACTTTTAACTTGGCAAAGTTGCTGGTGCCAGACGGGCTGGTGTGAGTATTTCAGAAACTGCTTATCTACTGGGATTTACAAGCACCAGCATATTTAGCATATTTAGCATATTCAGAAATTGACCAGAAAATGAGAAACTATACAGTTAAGGGCAGTTGTGCAGACAAAAATTCTGTTATGATGTTAGAGGTCAGAGGAGAATGGAAAGACTGGTATGAGATGATAAAAAGGCAACAGTATCTTAAATAACCACTCGCTACAACCAAGGAATGTAGAATGCCATTTCTGTTGAATATATGCCATGACGAATTAAGGCAGTTCTGAAGGCAAAAAGGGGTTCAACCTATTACTAACCAGGTGTGCCTATTAAACTGGCCGGTGAGTGTGTACTGTATATGTATATGACTATCAAAGTTTTATTTGCCTTGTGAGTGTTCACTTACCAATTTGACCATAGGCCATACTAATAAGCCTTTCATTCACCAGCTTGTCTGTTTTAGCATTTCTGGGTTGTCTCTTCATGATGTCACTTTCAGCTTCTTCGTATGCCAAAGAAATAGCAGGAACCTGTAATATAAGTAAAAGTCACTATTATATTATTGTCTTTTTAGTATTGCATTGGGTAACTCTACATCTTTTTGCGCTCTGATAGGAAGCTTACCATGTCAGTTCCCAGGTCAATACATAAAATGGTGACCGTACCAAGAGGAAGAGGAATGTTTGCAATAATGAAGAGCAGGAAGGGTGAAATTTCTGGAATGTTGCTGGTCAGAGTGTATGCAATAGATTTCTTCAAGTTGTCAAATATCAGACGGCCTGATGACAGAATATCATTTTAGAAAAATTATGGATTAGCATTATTTAACCGATAGCTAACAAGCCATAATAAGTCACACCTTCTTCTACTCCAGTAACAATAGAAGCAAAGTTATCATCTAGCAGAATCATATCAGCAGCCTGTTTGGAGACATCAGATCCAGCAATAC
Source organism: Aspidoras spilotus (assembly GCA_028565295.1). Lineage (NCBI taxonomy): Eukaryota > Metazoa > Chordata > Actinopteri > Siluriformes > Callichthyidae > Aspidoras > Aspidoras spilotus. The sequence continues at coordinate 1,103,762 of JAOUQV010000022.1, read as the reverse complement.
CCATTGCTACACCAATATCAGCCTTTTTCAGAGCAGGAGAATCATTAACACCATCACCAGTCACTGCCACAATGGCACCCTGCAATTAAAATATTTTCCAATGAATAAATACAGCAACAGTCCGTTTTTAAAAAAAATGCTAAGTGTACTGTATAAAATATACCTGTCTCTGGCAACCTTCAACAATGATCAGTTTCTGCTGTGGAGATGTCCTGGCAAACACAATCTCAGTGTGATGGCTTAAGATGTCATCCAGTTCTTCTGAGGCCATGTCTTTCAAATCTCCACCATGGACCACACAAGCCTTTGCATCCCTGTAAATAAGCATTGATAAGTTGCTATATAAAAAACCTGAAACGGAAGAATTCAAGATGTTTTCTTTTATAACTGTATAATAAGATTTTGGAGTTACCTGGGGTCAACATCTCCAACAGGAATATTTAGACGCGCAGCAATATCTTCTACAGTCTCGTTGCCTTCAGAGATGATACCCACACCCTTAGCAATGGCTTTAGCTGTAATCGGGTGATCTCCTGTAACCATGATAACCTGGAAAAGCAAAAAATACACTATATGAGCAAATGTTTGGACACGCCTGACCATCACACACACATGTGGTTCTTCTTGAAACTTCTGACATAACAAGAACACAATAAATGTGCCTTTCTTAGTCAATGCACTACATTTTCTTTACTAGAACCAAGCAGTCCAACTTTTTCCAGCAAAATGATGCCTGTGTGTACAATGTGTGGTCTATTAAGGTTTGTGTGGAAGATCACAAGTGTCTTTCACAGAGCCCTGACCTTTATACCCAAGGATACATTTAGAGTAAACTGGAATTGGTGTCTGACTTCAATAATGCTAGTGTAGCTTAATGCACACCAGTCCCCATAACCATGCTCCAAAATCTAGTGGAAAGCCTTTCCAGATGTTTAAGGTTATATAAAAAATCAAGGGAGCCTAAAACCTGGAATGGTATATTTAAAAAGCACATATTGTAGTTATGGTCAAGTGGTTGCAAACATTGTTCCATATAGTGTAAGAAGAGTGAAAGCACTGCACCTTGATTCCAGCACTTCTGCATTTTCCTACTGCATCAGGCACAGCAGCACGGGGAGGATCAATCATGGCCATGAGTCCAACAAAACACAAGTTCTCAGTGGGGAAGTTCACTTCATCAGTATCAAATACAAAGTCTTCAGGAAACTGGTCATCAGAGAGACTGTAATGGCAGAAACCTGAAAAGGAATACAATTATCATTAATAGGTTAAGTAACTACTTTAACCTGGTCATGGTCAGGTTGGATCCACGACATGAATTTGTACAAAATTAAAAAAATAATCAGTGTTTTTTGTGGAAGTGGGAGGTGGAATTGGATGAAACTGACATGGACACAGGAGAATAAGAGTTTGACAAAAGATCAGGGACACTGAAGCTGTAAGGTGCTGTAACATGGCAGTATTACACACTGTACTAACATGTTCTCATGGAATAGAAGCCTTTATTTGTTATACTGTATATACATTACTGTGAAGTAAAATTAATTTCTTCACATGTCCCGGCTTTTTAGGATGTTTGTGTCTGAGCACCAGAACAACTGTAGTAATGCTGGAGCAAGAAGGAACCAAGGAACCAACTTTCTCAAGGAACCAACTGCCAACCAGCTGCCAGGAAGAAAAGACTTTTATACCATCAACTGTATGATGGCTCAGTGTGTGGCACTGCTGCCTCACTGGAGGAACCTGCCAGGTGAGGAGATTCCTTGGCTGGAGGACTTCTGGGACTCGTGTTGAGTTAGCCTGTTTCCCCATATGCTCAAGTTTCCACATCTGGTGTCCTTAAAGTGGTCTTAGTGTAAGTCTGTGTGAGTTGATGTAATCTACAAAGGTTATGCACTGTCTAGTGCTGTTACTTCATAGCACTCTGTGCTGCAAAACAGGCACCAGCTTTCAGCAACCATGACCCGGGTAGCATGGATATAGAAGTAAGTGTTATACAATTCACAGAGTGTGACCTACCCAATACTCTTTCTCCAAGACCTCCTAGTTCCACATAAGCATTCTGGAAAGCATCCTTCATTTCATCATCTAGTGGTTGCTCTTTTCCGTGAAGTATAATAGTCGAGCACCTGTCTAGGATTCTTTCAGGAGCTCCCTTCATTACGAGCAAGTGTTTTGACTCTGAGGAGTTGGGGTTCTTGTGTATTGATAGCTGGGGACAACCAAATGATGTTAGAATTGACATATAAATTGCCTTCTTCTTCTGAAACACATATTACATAAAATAAGCACCTGGTATTTATTGGTGGAGTTAAAAGGGATCTCTGCAATCTTTGGGTATTTTTCTCTCATTTCCTTCACTGTACCACAGCAAAGTTCGATACACTTCAACAGAGCAGATTCTGATGCATCTCCAGCAGTTTCTCTCTGTAAGAGAATGTTTGAACTTTAATAATGCTTGTTCATTTACAAACCCAATTCCCAAAAAGCTGGGACAAATACAAACTGTAAATAAAAATGGAATGCATTAATTTACAAATCTCAAAAACTGATATTGTATTTACAGTAGAACATAGACAACATGTCAAATGTCGAAAGTGATTTTCTACAGTCCAGATCTTTCACCCATAGAAAAAAATTGGCGCATCATAAAATATAAAATACCTAAGACAGTTGAACAATCCTACAATCCTACATTAGACAAGAATGGGTTAACATTGCTATCCCTAAACTTGAGCAACTTTTCTCCTCAGTCCCCAGAATTGGGCTGGTAGTTAAAAATGGAATAAAATGGGATTAATTATGAACAAACAGAATGATAGAAGATTTGATAGTGTAGCATACCTTAAGGATTGGAACATTAGCCTGATCTGCAAGGAAGACTGCACGGTTACACAGACCAGCTACACGAGCAAGAGCAGACCAAGTGGGAGAGCTTCTGTCAAAAGATGTTCCACTCTGGTTCTCAGTGGTATCGGCTTCATGAATTTGATTATCAAACCACATATGTGCCACAGTCATACGGTTCTGGGTCAGAGTTCCTGTCTTGTCTGAGCAGATCGTAGACGTGGATCCAAGTGTCTCCACTGCTTCCAGGTTTTTGACCAGGCAGTTTTTCTTTGCCATACGTTTGGCAGTTAAAGTCAGACACACCTGACAAAAATGAAGCAGAAAACTTCTAAGGTGCTTGGGCATTTGTTTAGTTCAATGAGGTTACACATCAGTGCCAAGAGACTTGTAAGATGCAAAAATTGTTTTAATAAAGAATATTAATACATAATTATTATGATTAATTAACATAATTATTATTAATAATTAATAATAAATAATAATTAAAGTCATAATTCTGCTTTTACTTACAGTTACTGTAGCAAGTAGACCCTCTGGAACATTGGCAACGATAATTCCAATAAGGAAGATGACAGCTTCAAGCCATCCATAACCAAGAATAAGAGACAAGATGAAGAAGGACACACCCAAGAAAACTGCCACACCAGTAATAATGTGGATGAAATGTTCAATCTCTTTGGCGATTGGTGTCTGTCCAACCTCAAGACTTGAGGCCAGGGTGGCAATTCGACCCATCACAGTGCGATCACCAGTGTTGATGACAATACCCCTGGCGGAACCTAAGAAATAGACTCTATAATTATATCAATATATCTTATTATTATTATTACATTATTTCTTCATTGGTTATCTTTTTCTACCTTCAACACAATTTGTAGAAAAAAATACAATGTTTCTTGTTTCTAGAGGATTTTCATTGGAGAAGTCAGGAGTACGTGTCTGAGGTTCAGATTCTCCAGTAAGGGATGAATTGTCCACCTGGAAGGTAAGCACATTAAGTTAAGAAATTCAAAATAAGCAGTTTGCATAATAAACCAGCTTGTGATTCCGGACAACATAAATAATGGCGTAGTCAGTTGTAAGTTGACAAAATACAAGCATCCATTAAATACTGCAGCAGCTTGTTGTGAGTGATTTGCTACTACCACTTTAAATTTGTGTGACTATTTGAGTTGTAAACTACTGTGCAAAGTTTTAGGTGCATTTTTATTTGTTCTTACAATATTTTTTTATGAATTCTGCATTAATGACTCAGTACAGAACTCTTTTTCATTTCAAAAGACAAAGAAATACATCCGGAAGGCTAAGTGCGACAGTCAAAGTCTTCAGGGGACTTGTCTTAGAAAATATGGCATAACAAAACAGCCTTCATTATCATTTTTAATGGTCTTATTTGCAACATGTGTTAATATTTTCACCTTGCATCCATGTGCAGAGATAATTCGTAAATCAGCAGGAATTCTGTCACCGCCCTTAATCTCTACAATGTCACCTTGCACTACTTCCTCTGCATTAATGCTCTTCTTTTCACCATCCCGGACAACCAGAGCTTGCTAATAAATAACAGAAAATCAATGTTAATTAGTGACAATCTCTCTGGGTTCTTAGTGGATTACTGTTTAATATTTATACCTGAGGGACAAGATTCTTAAAGGATTCCATGATCTTTGAGCTCTTAGCCTCTTGATAGTATGAGAAGCATCCAGTGATCATTACGACAGCAGATAAGACAATTCCAAGATACAGCTGCATGAACAAGTATGGGAAAGTTAGGCAGGGCAAAGTTGTTATGTTAAGATACTGTGTTATTACCACTGACACTTTCCAAGCAGTGTCAGTGTCACTTTTACAACAATTTAAGATTTTTTCTTACATTATCATTTGCTGGTTCATCTTCTGATGCAGCCTGGATTCCATATGCTAAAAAACAAAGAATAGCGCCAATCCACAGTAAAGTGGAGAATCCGCCAAAGAGCTGTTTGCAGAACTTGACCCATTCTGGGGTTGTAGGAGGAGGCGTCAAGGCATTAGGTCCATCTCGTGCCAGGATCTCTTTTGCACGAGAAGCAGTTAAACCCTAACACAAATTAAGAAATAATATAGAAGTTAGTTTTTTAAAAGCCGTTCAGTAAAACAAAGCAGTTGATCTATTATTATTGCTCTTCAATAGCCAGTGTTTTAATGTATTAGACAACTTTTTCTTACTCTCTCAAGGTCACAGCCATATTTCCGATGAAGCTCTTCTAAAGTCAACTTATGATCATCCTTCAGAGAAAAACAGCAGACACAGCAAAAAATGTTTACCAAAGTATCATTTGAAAGTCAGCTTCCTCACCTTACAATTTAAAGACAGAATTTCTCACCAGATCGACTTCTTTCTTTAGCTCGTCCATATCCTTATCCTGCTTCTTTCCTTTTTTCTTCTTCTTCTCTCCATCTTCTGAGGTTGCTGCTAATTTATACTTATCACCACCCTTCTGTGTAAAATGTGGAAAATACACTTTTTTTACACTCAAATAGAAAATCAGATAAGATTTTGATTACAGCATCATCCTTATTTAATTAAAAATATCATATAGATTAATTAATAAGACATGTCAGTTTGTCAAATCTGTTTGAACTGAATTACTTACACCTAATCCCATTTTTTCCTTTTTTTCTTTGATTTTATGTTCAGCAAGGCTTTTCTTATATCAGATCCCTGGAGACATAAGAGCTCCTGCTGTTCCAAAATGGCCAGACAAACTTTATATGCCACTTGCTCACCTGCCTGAAGGGGAGGAGACTGGAGTGAACTCGAGACAGGATTGGCCTGGATATATGTCCGTGTCAGTTTTTTTATTTATAATTTGTGATATATTTAACCTTCATTTTGAACTTTCAATGTTAACCATGAGCAGTCCAAATGTCCTTAGCTGTAAAATCCAACCTAGTTTTATGGAGCGTATTTCCTAAGAGTCTGTAACTCATTTACTCATAAAACATATGCGTCTATTGAATCTATTTCATTGGTTGAACTTAAATGTCATTTCTTCTTCTTTTTTTTCTTTAGGATTATTTTGGAAAATAACAGGCTAAGACTCTCCCAACGCTATAATTACTACTGAGGATAAGAAAGCCAAAAATTAAAAGCCTACCTTGGTACACAGGTATATTAGAAGCCACCAGGGATTTTTAAACCTAGATCCTGTTTTGTAAACGGCTCTCTGTTTGTTGTCAGATGGTATAGTGTAGCTAAGATAAGAGTAGATCAGATCTTACCCACAATCCCACGGTTCTCGCATTCATTTTCAGAAGAGAATAAACGTGGCTGACAAGATGAGAATTTGCATGTGAATTTGCCTGAAAAGTCTCACCCACTGCTTACAGATACTCTGCCCTAAATAAACTCAGCATTACTGAAATAACCCTGAACTAAATCAAGTCTATGTGTATGAAATATAAAAGGGATCTAAACAATGTGTAATCAATGCAAATACAGAATATCAAGAGCAAGAATTATAAAAACATTTTTTTTCATCATGTTAAAGATTAAAACAGACACAGTGGTACATAGTTACATTTTAATAAACTCTTTTCAACCCTCTCATAAAACTCTAACATTCATTAACTTGCACAGCCGTACATACAGTATGGAGGGCCGGTTTAGCATAGTAAAAGAGCAAGTTTTATGCCAGAGAGTGACAAAGACACGTAAAAGTATACACACGAAAGGTTAACAATGCCAAACTACCAGGTATCTACCGCTTTCAGAAACAGAACATTGTATTAATTCCCCCTATTGTGTAGTATATCATCAACCTGCCCTACAAAGTGCACTAAAATAGGCTGCACAGATCATTAACTGTCTCTGAGTATGAAGTATGTGACTGTGTCTAGTGGAATAAATAGCTTTCTGTTTTAGCTGCAATGTCAAATTTAGTAGGTTTCCTATAATTTGGCACGCCCCTACAGTTGTTACATTTATCCATGGTCATGTCTGACATTAACCTCCATTAGCCCCAGCACTATGACTATGGCTCCTCGAGAAAGATCTTGTAATCACCAATTGGGGCACTTCACATGTCACCTGCCAGGTTCTCCTAATCCAGTCATTTATCAGTATACTCAAAAGTTACTGGTGTTCTATTGGTTTGTTATATATATAAAGCTATTCTTGGTAAACAATTCCTGGCCGGTTTTAAGATATTCAGCACCTTCTGTGTAGAACAATCAAAAAAATGACCTTATATTGTGAACATTGTACTGTTAAGCAGTTTAGATATAGATTTGTGGTCACAATTAAACTAACCTGGTTAAATAAAATTAAAAATAATAATAATAATTGGTGGTTTTCTGTGTTTACTTGTGCTCTGCAGGGATGTGTGCTAAATAAAATAGCATAGACTTTTGGTTTTTTTAAAAGACTGAACCTTTTTGAACACATTTTGCTTAACAAAGTGGCAGGAGAAAAAAAAAACCCAAATTAGATATTTGAATACATTCGAATTTAGAAGAGTACATGAATATGAAAATGCATAAATACTGTATGTGACTGTAATGACATGAAATTGTATGGCACTGGTATACAAATAATCAGGAGGTACAAATAGCTAAACAATAGACTGTCTATAGCAGAGAATAACCCAGTGGAATGCCAGTATTGAGTCTGTGAATGGACACAGTTAGTTGCTTACACTGGTGTTTTTATGTGAGCCAGGAATTCTACTCAAAAGAGACCATTGTTAGCATCTGCTATTGGGGACAGAGAGTTGTTTGCTCAGGTAACCAGACTCTAACTCCATCCCACCAGAGTTTTCCACTTGTACTTTTTAGCAGAACTCATATTGTTTACTATAAAATTCAATTAATATTAAATTACATATTACTGAAACATATTGCAATTTAAGTAAATAGGGCATTGGTGTTGGCGCAATGGTTTAAGGCTGTGAGGCAGCTCTACCAAGCTGCCACAACATTCTGCATCAGGTGGACTGTGAAACAGCTGTCCCTGCACTCTGAACACAACTTTATATATAATATATATAAAATATAAGGGCTTCTACACACCATTGTAACCCTTCTGCAAACTAGAATGTATATATATAATCAGGTGTTCCATACACTTCCGAGGCCATAGGTGTATGAATGCTTCAGCATACCAAGACATTTCGAACAATTAAATACCCCCAACTTTGTGTGTTGGAGCTGGACACTTCAACTTCCAACATGACTGTAGTGTATATCCAATTAATACACACACATACACACCAGGGCTATAGTGTGAAGTTGGTTGCTGCTGATGTACTGACACATTTAGATCCAAATTTAAAGTTTATATACAGTATATCAGTTAAATAA
>JAOUQV010000022.1:1056164-1068246 GCA_028565295.1 Aspidoras spilotus | reverse complement strand
GACTTGTGACCATTCCATGGTGTTTCTCTGCCTTCTGTCCAATGAGCACTGGAACTGGTAATGGAAATATCTTTGAACACCTATTGATGTTAACTGTTCCTTTTTTTGCTGTTCTTTTCTGTATTTGTTCAGTATTTATTTAAGAGCAAGTAATGTTTTTAGGTTTTGAATTAAACTGCTATACAGTGCAGCCAGAAAGTATCTGTTTTTCTACATTTTAGTACAGCTTTATTCTAAAATTGATTCAATTTTTTCCCACACATTTCTACACACAATACCCTATAATTACAAAGTGAAAAAGTTAGTTTAAAATTTTATTTAAAAAATATACCATAAAATGTACATAAGTATTTACTGCATTTTTAATGCCACTCAAAATTGAGCTCAGGTCAATCCTTAGACTGGGTTGAAGGTTGATCCTCCAACAGGATAACAACCCGAAACACACAGCAAATATAACAAATAATTGGCTTTGTGACAATGCTATGAATGTTCTTGAGTGGCTCAGTCGGACTTTAGACTTGATTGAACCTCTCTGGAGATATCTAAAATTAACCATGTTTGTAATGTCATACCTAAATAGATTTGAGTCTCTAATTGCTGCCAAATGTATTTCAACAAAGTACTGAGCAAAGGTTGTGAATTCCTTTGTTCATGTTATATTTATGTTTTTAATTGTTCAAACTAACTTTTTCCATTTTGTCATCATGGTCCATTGTTTGTAGAATTCTGATGACTTTTAATCCATTTTGGCATTAATTTCAAGCACGCTACTGGTAATTTGTTTAATATCATTTTATACAACTCTGGGGCCAGGCTGCCTACCTGGGTATCAAACCCAGGTGATGTGAAGCACTTTCTCTTTCTTAAGAGGTTATTATCAGAACTTTTGCTAGTAAACTGCTTTTAAAAAGAACAATATTGTGCTTTGGATGTCTTGATTTTATGGGGCGAATTCTCGGGCAAGGCTCAACTGGAGATCAGCAGAAGAATTAGGTGGTAGTAGGGAACAACATCTCTCTAACACCATTGGGCTAATTACTGATATATAGACGCACCTGTGTCAACTCTATATAAGCAGGAGCTAGACTTTATGTCTCACTGTTTGTTGATGTTTCTGATGCTAGTAATGAAGGTACACAGAGCTAAATAGCGATGCCGTGGTAGGGTACCTGGAGAAAACCTGTGCAAAGACGGGGAGAACATACAAATTTCACACAGAAATTTCCCCAGTGGCCTCACCCGGGGCTCAAACCTGGGATATTCTTGCTGTGAGGCCACAGCTCTATCCACTGCACCACCAGGCCACCCTGAAGTTCTACAATATGAGTTTAAACTGTCATAGCAGTCATCAATTCACATAATCTTTAGATAAACTATAATCAGCATGGAGACCTCTCCCTTACAATTTCTTCTGTTAATTTCTAACTGCCACATTTGAAGCACTATTATACTTTCTTTGTTAGCATTATACTTTTTCTGTTCTTTGTTGAAACTTAAAAACATATTTAAAGTTTTTATAACAATAAAAAATTCACCTTTAAAGAATTATGATTATGAAAAGATTAAAGATTATGAAGGTTATGAGCCGCCAACCTTCTAATCAGTAACCCAGAACCTTTTTAACCATCAAGCCAGTACTGCACTTTTTCAATAGTTCATATTTCTTGCTGGAATGTGAGTGAGCTATGATTAATTTATTATTACCCTGAGAACCAATGTATCTGTTTGAGAATACAAGTCTCTTTTGCAGCCCAAAAGAGTCCTTACCTCAAAACCGGCTTCTCTGGCACAAATTTTTATTTCAGACTCTGTACCTTAAATGTCACATGTATTGTTGTCACAAACCCCTCAAACCTGACCTCTAGATGAGTTGTAAGTACACAAATGTTCTACTGTATTTCTTAGAAAAATCTATCACATTCCATGACTTTATTTAATATTTCTTATAATCTTAGACTCGGCCAGACAATTACACTATATTGTATGTCTGGCTTTCATTACTCTTAATAATTAAAATCTGGGATCTACTTAGATGACATTCTCCACAGTGATTTATATGTTCTCCTTCAGTGACCTTACATTCACAGAGTACTCTTAAAACCATTTCCAGAAACAAATGAGTAAACAGAATGAACCCAACAGGCATAAATAAAAAAAAATAAAAATTTCCTTCAGTGAATAGATCTAAGAAGCAGAGCATTATTCAGTGTGTGTAAAGAAAAAGCATAGAAATTACAAGTTGTATTCTTACAACTTCTATAAATGGCGATCAGATCATTACTCTATATGATAGTTTGTCCAACTCTATGCAATGATTCTCTTACCTGTCAAAGTCTTGTTCAAAATTATTTAGTCAAAACATTCCTCAAAAACTATAGTCCCCTCTGGACAGACTTAATAATCTATTTAGCCATTAATTACTAAAATATCAACTATAACACAGGTCAGGAAAGGTTATAATGAAAAGTCATTCAAATCATTTTTATAGTAACGCTTTCATATTCCAGTACAGGAAGAAATTTGATATGTGGCAGTGACAAGTTGAAATTACCTTGAATTGTGCAATCACTTTGTGATTGTGTGTAATTGGTGCCTGCAGATCTGCTATACTTATATCTCTCTGTGTGGCACTAATATAAGAGTGTACACACTTTTATTGTAGACACATTCCATAATCTACATAATGTTAGAAAAAGTTATCTATTTGCCACTATTCTTGCACACATCGCAATTGGTCCTCTTTATTTAACCCAGATGTGCAGTGAACACACATATATACACACACTTGTGAAGTGAGCACACGTGCCTGGAAAAGGGAGCAGCCTCCAAAGTGCCCAAAGAGCAACTAGGGGTTAGCTGTCCTGACCAAGAGAACTTTAACCATATCGTGACTTGGTGGTGCTTGGAATTGAGACCTTTCTTAAATGAAAACTTATGATTGCCCCATCACATAATTTAATGTATGTATGTGCATATTTAGTCTTACTGATCTGACACTTGTGGCACTGAAAATGCACAAGGTGAGGCAGTCGGGTGTTGAAAACAGGGTTGCCATATGACAGCAAATGCTCATCAAACCTGAGATTGATGCAAATGAATATGGATGCTTGTTGCACATGTATTATGGCTTTAGAATGGTAAGCTTTTTTATTCATAATTAATTAGATCTAAAGAACAAGCAGCTGATAATTTATTGCACTCATCCCGTACTGAAAGTTATGTGTTACTGACATTTTATAAGATATTATTTTTGTTTATTGTTTATTTATTTAATGTAATTTCAGCACCCATCTATTTCTTGACAGGAACAAAGTTTTTTTTACACAAGGTGACAGTAAATCACTTAACACCTTCAAATTACCTAGCATCTCTAAATCACCTAGCATCTCCAAATCACCTAGCATAAACGTTTTTGGAGTGTGAGAGCATTTGAGGAAACCCACGTGGAGAAATTACACTGATCATCCCACCTTGGTCTCTCATATCATCTAACAAGTTACCTCGCGATTCAAATTTTACGTTTTGTGAGGTAAGTTCCTACATTGCTGAATAATGCATCAATCGGTGTAAGATCTGCTTCAACCATTGTTGAAATTCTATCATGTATATATCTATTTTACACCACATACAGTATAATTTCACCTAAAATGCAGAAATGTAAAAATTATTTTATTTTATTGTACACTCTCTGTTTACACATTTCTGTTATTATTCTTTTAAAAGAAGCTCTTGTTGTCTACTTACTGTAATACAGAAAGAAATGCTTATTTTGTTCCGGTCAACAGCATTCTCGGCATACAACACTATTTGGCCCACTAATTGGAAGCCTCCAGAGACTTCTACTGGTATTACAAGCAGGCAGCCTGAGTCTGTTATCACGGGAATGATGTATAAGGCAAGAACAGTTGGACCCGAGGGAGTGATGATCAAGAAAAGAGGCAGGCAGGCTATGACAGGTAAACAAAACATACAACCCATAGCCCCTCTAGTCTTAGACTTACCCTGTCCACAAGCCACTGGCGTGAGACCAAATGCAAGCATGATAGCAGTAGGTGTAGCATGGAGAGTTAAACGATATAATAATAAAAAGATTCATAATCATTTACAGGGCAGTAAATAGCAAGATAAGAGCATGGCACCACACTGTTTTCTGTAAATATGGATACTGAGAAACATTGTCACACTAGCTGCAAGATTTATCTTAAACATTAAATACACAATTGAAGAAAATCTATATTATAAAACATAGAGTGTGTATAACAATGCTAAAACAATGCTACCGAAAGACTATAAGCTAAAGATAAAACAGTGTTATAGCATGACAATCTTACTTTATTCTCCTTTGTTCTATTTTACATTTAATACATACTCTTATGCCAAGTGACTTACTTATGTCTTACTCATATAAAGGGGCAATTGAGTGTTACAGGCCTTGCTCAGTGGTGCAGTGACAGTGGTAATTTTAGAACTCATGACCTTCAGGTCAGCAGTCCACTATCTTAACTTCTGAGCTACCACTAAAATAACATTCAAGATGTCCTTATTGCATGTTGTTGGTTCTTCATCGTATGCAATATGTAAGTCATTTTTTTACTTGTGATGATTTGCTAATCCTTTACCCCCAGTAACAGAGATTTCCTGTTGAATATTGTTTATAACAGGATGAATCCTTGTTACTGACAGCAGTAGGTCAGATATTCTCCAGAATTTGACAGTTCTGTTTAAATGTTCTTCATATCTGTAATAAATAAAAAAAAAGTTAAAATGACAAAAAAAATCTGTTATTTGTTCCAAATGTGTTAAACATAAAGGTGCTGAATTAGAATATCATGAAAAAGTTCATTTATTTCAGTAATTCCATTTAAATGTATACTATACACATTTGTTACACACAAATTAATATATTTCAAGTGTTTATTTCTTTTGATGATTATAACTGACAACTAATAAAAAACCTAAATTCAGTATATCGGAAAATTAGAATATTACTTTAGACCAATAAAAAAATAATAATTTCAAAAATGCTAAAGTATGAACATAAAATGTATCAGCATTTACAGCACTCAATACTTAGTTGGGGCTCCTTTTGCCCAAATTACTGCTGCAATGCGGCATGGAATAAAGTCGATCAGTCTGTGGCACTTCTCAGCTGGTATGATAGCCAAGGTTGCTCCAATAGTGGCCTTCAAATGTTCTGCATTGTTGGGTCTGGTGTATTGCATTTTCTTCATAGTAACCCATAGATTTTTTATAGTGTTAAGGTCAGGTGATTTTGCTAGATAATTAAGAACAGGGATACCATTGTCCTTAAACCAGGTACTTGTAGCTTTGGCACTGTGTGCAGCTGGAGCCAGTGCTTCAAGAACCATCAAGAACAGACATATACAAGACATGGGTTTCAGCTGTCGCATTCTTTGTGTCAAGCCACTTCTGAACAAAAGAGAGCATCAGAAGCGTCTAAAGACAAAAGGGACTGGACTGCTACTGAATGGTCCAAAGTTAAGTTCTCTGATTAAAGTTAATTTTGCATCTCCTTTGGAAATCATGGCCCTAGAGTCTGAAGAAAGAGAGGAGAATCACAGAATACATGTCACTTGAGGTCTAGTTTCCACAATCAGTGATGGTTTGGGGAGTCATGTCATCTGCTGGTGTTGGTCCACTGTGTTTCCAGGATTTTTAGGCAACTATCGGAGTAACGTTGGCTCTCATAACACCTGAGCAGTGCCACAGACTGATCGATTTCATGCCACACCGCATTGCTCAGTAATTCGAGTAAAAGAAGCCCCAAATACAAATTAAGTGCTGTACATGCTGAAATGTTTCATGTTCATACTTTTCAGTTGGCCAGCATTTTTAAAAATCTTTTTTTGTATTGGTCTAAAGTAATATTCAAATTTTCTGAAATACTAAATTAGATTTTTATTAGTTGTCACTTATAATCATCAAATCAAAGAAAATAAACGCATAAAATATATCAGTCTGTGTGTAACAAATGTGTATAGTATACAAGTTTTACTTTGAATGGAATTACTGAAATAAATAAACTTTTTCATGATTTACTTATTGTATGACCAGCACCTGTACAAGGTTATTTTCATGAAACGGATAATCGTACATTCATGTTACACTATGGGGTAGGAGTTTGGTATCTCCATTTTGGCTAGCTTACATGTTTTTGGACCATACTGTCAGGATTATTATGAAGGACCAAGAATGCCTACTTGCTGTAACGTGGCAGCGTCACTGTACAACTCTCATTATAATTAATTATTCATTCATGCATCCATATTCTATACCTGCTTAATCCTAGTTTTAGGGTCATGGGGAAGCCGGTGCCCATCCGGCATCTCTGGGCGCCAGGGCAGGAACAGCCCTAGACAGGGTGCCAGCCCATCATAGGGCACACACACAATCATGCACATATTCACACACTAATGGGCTATTTATAGGCACCAATTAACCAAGCATGCATGTATTTGGAACACGGGAGGAAACCAGAGTATCTGGAGAAAACCTGTGCACACAAGGGAAGAACATGCAAACTCCACACAAATATTTCCCAGTTGTACCACCCGGGTCTTGAACCCGGTATGTTCTTGCTGTGAGGCCACAGCACTATCCACTGTGCCGCTGTGCCGCCCTATACTTAATTAACTCCAAGAGTCTGTGAGACCTTCATGAAGAATTCTTTGCTATTTAACAAATCAGGTTTAAACTAAGAAAAAGAGAATGTCTGCTATGTTTACCACATGATCGTTCGACCTTAGCTCTTGTTGTTTTCCCCCTCCCTTGTGTTTTTGTGTTGAAGGAAGGAAACTTAAATCAGCAATTTCCATGAATAATTAACAGCTCACTGGGATTAATTATTAATGTGTATGGGGAGTAATTCTCCCGATTAAAAGAGAGAGTGTGACTTTGTTGAAAAGAAAGTCAACAGTGCAATATCTATCTATCTATCTATCTATTTATCTTATCTATGCCTGTCTGTCTGTCTGTCTGTCTGTCTGTCTGTATATTTAGTCTTAGATTTTAATTAGTTTCCACCATACATCTGTCTTGAATTAATATTTATTATATTCATACTCCACTTTTCCTCCTTTTATTGACATTTTTCTATTGAGAGTCACCTTTCTACATTTAGTTTTTATACTCAAACACAATATTCTTCCCTTGTATCCTCTTGTATCCCCTATAACATATTTCTCAGACCTGGATTGTTAACTGATAGCTAATTACAATTATCATAATGATCTGTTAATTTCACAGGAATACTACTGTCGACTCTATTGGATTTGTCTCATGTGCTGTACTTTGTGTGAGCTAATTGTACCACGATGTCAGGGCTGTAACAATGGAGGTCTAATTTGTTACCGATACCTTGTCAACTTGCACATTAATGATCCAAATGTGCTGTAGACACTCCTTAACAAAATAAACACTTACAAGATTCACACCATTAAGTGAATGTATAACTGTTACATTGCATTATATGAACACACAGTATGATCTTTCGCCTAAAGCAAGATATGTTGAGTAAATGATGAATAAAGCCACTCTATATAAGAATTAGCTATGATTCCACTACATTCATTTTTTATAAAACTCCAATGTTCATCAATAAACCTCAAACCTCACTGTGTTCTCCTTACCTTCCAAAATATATGATCTTGCCAGTCAGTCCATTTGTTCCGTCTCTCCAGTTCTCTTCCACCCAAATGGACAAGAAGCAGATCTGTCTCAACCTGTTTTCTAGTTATTCACATTTAACCTATTGGACCAAGGTACGCTGAACACTGGTTATCTTTATGGCAGCTAATACAGGTTAAGACGACCACCAAAAGAGCAAGATCATGTTAGTTATTAACATTATCTAATCTCTTTAGACGTTTATAATTACAGAGAACCTCATGCATTAATTTGTGCTGTGTACCTGATATAATATTGCACAAGTTTACACCCTGAAATCTGACCATTTCATGTTTTTTTTAATCACCTATTAAAAAGTTTACCCATGTTTGTTCAGTAGGATGTAAAAGTCTTTGCCTATTTTGCTACATCTCTAGTAGTTTTAAATACGTCTGCTAGCATTTTAATACTTAGTACATTGTAATCTCAATATACACCAAAAAAAACTCAGTGTGATTTTTTCAATTCCATGGTTACCTTCTATTTGTTCTTCTTCCATCGAAACAGAATTGAAGCTGATCTGTCTCATCCTGTCCTCTAATATGTCTCATTCAACATCTTGACTAAGGTACTCTGAACACTGATGATTTTTATAGTACCTAATATGGATTTAGAAAAAGACCATGTTCATTAACATTATCTAATCTCTTTGCATTTCTTTAATTACAGTGAAACTGATGTATACATTTGTGCTCTGTTACCTGCAATAATATTGCACAAATTTCCACCCTGAGCAAGTTTCATATTAATTACATTTTCCAGTAATTTTTTAAAAGGTCCACCATTCGCTTTATATTCACTAGGTTGTAAAATTCTTTGCTTCTTTTATGACTTCTCATACAGCGTTCAATTAAATCATTCTAATACAGAGCACACCACATTGTTCTGTGACAATGGCTCTGTGGCAATCTGAGTATCTTATCACACTTTTGCAACACACTTGGTTGTAAAATGCTTTGATCATGCAAGTAATCTGAATGTGCAATATGAAAGAAACAAATTGTATTGTTATATATTATAACTTGTTTTTGTAACTTCATTAACAACATGGTGTTTAATTCATTATTGTAAGATGTACAAACTTCTTAGTATGTGTTTGGAAAATGATTGCATTTTTTATTCTAGCGCATCATTAACTAGCAGTGGAACTTTAAGCATTATATTGCTCAGTTACACAATACTAGCACTAGCAGGCTGATAAGCTCTGTTCTGTCCAGGATGTTGGCTGCCATAATAAAGCAATTAAATGGAGCAATAAGGTAAACACCACCCACTGTTCTTGGGTTTTCAAGACAGGCCCTGCCAATCCCTAATAGGATCCCAAGTATAGTCCTACAGCGATTCAATTGGATTTGAAGCCAATCAATCATCCTAGCTATTGACCTCTGATTGGATTTGGAAGGCATGTCAGGGACGCTTTGATTTTAGCTCTGGCCCAATGAAGCTGGATGTGATGGTTTATTGTTTCAGACGGGTGGAGGGCCTTGTTCTGGGTTTGACACACTGCCAGGAAAGATGGATGTGTACAATGACTGCTGTATCCATCCATCAGCATTACAGTCAGTCATATTGTACCATCAGTAGTGCCCAGGGTTACTTATAATGTCATCTTTCGTTGGTACAAAACCTCCTATGCATAACTGCAGAGGTGTACTTCTTTTAACTTAAAAAAACTTTTTAAGCATGTTGTTGGAATACCAAACAGTTTGCACATCGCAAATAAGAGGATTACAATATGTCAGAGTAGAATCTGTTTACAAGGAACATACTTTCACTATTTATACATGTAGTTGGTGGAGACAGGAAAATAGGTTGTAAGCTTATGTCTTACTTATTTTAAGTGAAGGGAAATTAATTTACAATTCTTAATGTAATAAAAATTTAAAGTTCAAAGATTAAGATTTTTTACAAAAAATTGTAAAATAAAAGTAACACTATTTGTACTGTAACTTTGTAACTTTATAGTATGTGTTTGTAAAATAATTTTATGATTTAATTTTTTATTGTAGTACTTGGCCAACAAGCATTGGAACTTAAAGCATTATATTGTTACTCAGTTACTCAATGCTAGCACTAGCTGACTGATAAGAACAGAATATAGGGAAATTAATTTACAATTGTCAATTACATATATACTCTTCAAATTTTTTTCGGCATTTTTTTTAAAACTTGCGTTTATTTAACAAACACAATTTCATGTAGCCTGCTGAATACATTTAAATCATATTTTTTTACGTTGTATGTGTTCCTATTAACATTCACACATACATTTTAATTACCAAGGCCAGTGCAAGAATAATGGCATGGGTATTGTTTTTAATAATGCTGCAATAATAAAAGTAGCTATTACATACAGTATACATATTGACTGATCAAGGTGACCTTTAAAAGTTATTGGAAATGTATATAAAGAGGTAAACAAATACAAAATGTGAAAGATAACAAAATATACTAAAATAATCATGTTTTACTTCTGTTTTTTAAATCCTGAAGGTTTTGTGAATAGTCACTTGTACTAAAAGCTAGGCTATAGTAAATAACACAAGGCATTAGAAAATTAGGAAATTCAATGCGCTCTCTCTTGTTCACTCTTTCTTAATGTGTGTTCCACTTCTTCTATTTTCAGTGCTATTTCCCTTTAATTCCTATAGCCACCCCACGCTTACCTGCTGTATTGCGTTAGAGCTTGCAATTGAATTGTAGCATCCCATGTGTCTCAGGCTTTCGAGCTTGTAGTTGTGCATTATCCCATTACATCCAAACAGTTTTGACACCCACTGACTAACTGATGCCATAGATAATACCATAAAGACAATGCTCAATACAAATCAGGTCAGGATAACTCATTTAACCCCTCCATACATATTTCTTATGTGTAACTCGAAACGCTTGAAAAATGAAATCAATAGAAATGTTTCTTGTTAATGAAGATGTACCGGGCTGCCATTCTTGTGGCCTGTGTGGCTTTCAGAGCTCACAGCTTCAGCTTAATAAATCTCCCAATGCGGTCATTTGGGTGGTCAAGATGCTAGAAAGGCCAGACAAACCTGTCTAAGCCCCTTGTACCTCTATGAATGTAGTGTGAAGCATCAGACAAGCACATAGTTTGCTTGCTGACATAATGCAAAATGTTATTTTTAAGCACACTAAGTAAGACAAATTAAATCTCAAAGAAATGTATTAAATATATATATATAGGGATTCACATTATTATTAAAATATAATTATTACAATTTTATATCAGAAAAACAACATGCTGTTATTTGCTTATGCCTGTATACCCTGAACAATTAACAATTAAATAGCATTGTTGGATGTTGTAATGATGCCTCACACAAGGATATAAGAAGCAAGTGCAGTTGATTAGAACACAGTGCAAACAAATCTTAATAAAAATCCAATAGACAGATTCCAAAAACTCAAACAGGTCAGACGCATTACATAAAACAGGGATAGTCTAAACTCGTTGTCAGATAGACAATGAAAAATGGCAATAAAAACAACAAAAACAATGACTGGCTTAGCACAGACATATAAACTTATTTCGCATCAAACTTATGCTGAAAAGAAACTTAGATTTTAAGAATAACCATATAAAATAGAGTTACATAATATTACACTTTCTTTATTTTTATTTGTTCTATTTAGCTTTCTCTGTCTGTTGAATGAGCTTCTGTGCATCAGAGTCAGGATGCTCTTGTAAAAGAAATTCTTATAAAATCTCTAACACCAGAGTACTAATCATTGTGTACACTCTTTTAGCCGCAAAGTTAAAGAAGCACTACTCTCTGTACTCTCAACAATTAATACGTACAGGGGTTAGACAATGAAACTGAAACACCTGTCATTTTAGTGTGGGAGGGTTCATGGCTAAATTGGACAAGCCTGGTGTCCAATTAATTAAGAAACACAATTTCATGTAGCCTGCTGGATACATTTAAATCATATTTTTTTTACGTTGTATGTGTTCCTAATAACATTCACAGATACATTATAATTACCAAGGCCAGTGCAAGAATAATGGCATGGGTGTTGTTTTTAATAATGCTGCAATAATAAAAGTGGCTATTACATACAGTATACAGTATATTGACTGATCAAGGTGACCTTTAAAAGTTATTGGAAATGTATATAAAGAGGTAAACAAAGACAAAATGTGAAGGATAACAAAATATACAAAAATATTCATGTTTTACTTCTGTTTTTTAAATCATGAAGGTGTTGTGAATAGTTACTTGTACTAAAAGCTAGTAATCTTTATTAATTGCACATCGCACCAGTAAGAGCAGAGTGTGAAGGTTCAATTATCAGGGTAAGAGCACAGTTTTGCCCAAAATATTGCAATGCACACAACATTATGTGTGACATACCAGAGTTCAAAAGAGGACAAATT
>JAOUQV010000022.1:1024193-1040569 GCA_028565295.1 Aspidoras spilotus | reverse complement strand
ATTTATTCATTCATTTATTTTATGATTGCATTTTAGCCATTGCAATCCAATTAAAAAAAACTTACCAGTGAAATAAACTAAGTTCCCAGTCTTGTTCCTGGAGGTACTCAGTACACAGTGTTGATCTGGTCCCAGCTGTGGTGCCACGCAAGTAAATGGTCTGCTTCTGATAAGAACCGATAAGAACGGGTACTAATTAATGAAGTCTGCAATGTTGTTTGCATCACCATACACTATATAAATGAATCCTAAGATGACACCAAAAACATTTGGCAATTAAAAAAAACAATTTATGAAGACGCAAAGTTCTACATTATTTTACTTGCACATTATTAGATTTTAAAAATTGTTATATTGAATACAATGTATAGCCTGTGTAACGATTTCAGTGAAAAACACTGGTTATTCAGGAAGCAGTTTAAAATTCCAACTTACAAAAAAATACAAAAATAAAAAACATAAAATCTACTAAACAAATAATCATGTACAATACATTCATTGATTAATTCATTGATAGTATTTTCTATACCCACTTACTCCTAGTTTGGGTGCAAGGGCAGGAACAATCTTAGACAAAGCTCCAATCCATCATAGGGCACACACACACACATTTACACACTAAATGGCAATTTAGAGACACCAATCAACCTACCCCTTGTTAGAACATGCAAACTCCACACTGAAATTTACTAAGTCACCCCACCCAGGGCTCAAACCTGGGATCTTCTTGCTGTGAGGCCACAGCACTATTCACTGCGCCACCGTGCCACCTTGATAAACAAAACAGAGGGACATACAAAACATATCAAAGACAATAAACAGTGAAGCACACTGTACCTTTATAAATTGCTCAGCAAATATTGTTGGCACAGTAGATAGTGTGTGGGATAACTCAGGAATTTCTGTGTGAAGTTTTCATGTTCTCCCCGTGTTCGTGCGGGTTTTCTCTGATTGCTCCGCATTCTAAAGACATCTATGATAGGTTAATTGGTGTCTCTAAATTGACCATTAGTGTATGAATGTGTGTGTGTACCCTATGATGTGTTTGCACCTTTTGAAGTGTTGTGCCTCCCTCGTGCGCAGTTGCTGTGTTGGCATGAGCTTCTCCGTGACCCTAAAACTAGGATTAAGCAGGTATCAAAAAATGAACAAATGAATAAATGAATAAACATAAACAGGTTATAAAGACTTCACAGAAAGCAAGTTGTAATTAGTCTATGGTTCCTCACAAATTCCCTGGAACTCCAGGAGTTCCTTCTTTAACAGAAACGGACCCATCCTCAACCCTATTCTCCTCCCATGGGCAATAGCGTGGCCGAGTCTATGGGTGTTCAAAGTCTGAAAAATCTTTGTCCGCGGCAGGACAGTTTGTTGGGGGACAGTCTGCGTATTTCTGTGGCAGTTGTCCTTGGGTCAGGCTTGTCTGTGCTTATTGGGCTGATTGGTCTGATATCTGCACCATGACTGTGAACAATTGGTTATAATATAATAAGAAGGACTCACCGGGGACACTTGGTCACACATTGTGGAGACATTCCTCAGATTGGATATTCACCAGTATAGCCAGCATCAGTAATCTGATGCTATCTTAATAACTAGAGGGTATTCAGAAGCAAAGCCAACTTCTCTTATTGGTCAGTGATTTTAAACCTGCCCACAGGAGCTTCAATAGACTGTAATTTATTTGCACTTAGGCCACTGCCTTCTCATGTTTTGAAAAATGAAAGCTGAATGTAAGAGGAGGTCGCCCTCCCAATTTTGATTGTGTTATTGGATGCTGCTTGATTTTTTTCTTTGAATTAATAAAAATAATAGTAATAATAAAAACTGATCATTTAACATATTGTTTTAATTTTTCTCCGAAATTTTAAAGAGGTTGATCATGCCTTTCCTCAGTTGTCTTCCTCTGAGATGTATATAATACAGTGTATTCATGTCATTTTAATGTTAGTCTATGAACAGTGCATAATGCTTTTTTAGAAATTAGAAATACAGTCTGAAAAATCAGACTGTAAGATGTTGCTCTCAGTAACCTGTAGAGGGAGTAGCAGTGTCACATGTCAAACTCTTACCACCATCAAATTAAATACCTGGAAAAAAGATTGAAGTCATTCATCAATGTGTTTTCCTCACTCTAATATATTTAAAAAATATTTAAAAAAATGGTTAGTTGTTCTGGTTAAGTTTTTAATTATCCCTTATTTATCCTCCTATGGAAATTCTTATCTTTATTTAATCCATGACATGGATCGTTTTATACAGAGTAGTAAAAATTAGATCAGAGAACTAGATTCTACTTTATTCAACTCAAATAGTTATTTTCAGTTCATTTAACATTTAATTTAATTTTACCAATTTATATTCTCTAGTGTATTTTAATTAAGTATTTAAGACAGTCAATTGACAAAAAAAAAAAAAATAAATAAATATAATTGATTATTCTTCATCTGTATTTAACCCACATGGGGTGCTCAGAATACCCAGATCAGCGTGCTGTCCCCTGTTGGGGCATACATGGAGCAGTTGGGGATAGGTGGCTTGCTCAGTGACACTTCAGCCATTGCTTGCCTGGAGTGGAGATCTTTTCATAGTATAATAAACTTACCTATGTTTACCGTGTATAACGTTTTGATTAGTGTTTGTGCTGTTCTGGTGCTCAAGACCATTACTTTAAGTATTATTATTTTGTGTTTATTTCTATATGTGAATTTACTGTATTTTTATAAAACTGAAATAACGTAATAAAAACTAATCTGAAATTAAAATTATGAGTCATGAAAAATGTTCTGTGAGATTTATCCAATATTTTATTTTCCCATTGTGTATAATTTGCTTCTCCCCATTTCTTATCTTTAAGTTCAATTTGATACATTTCCATTAGTTAATTGTGATAGTGAAAGTAATCTATTTGCCGCTATTCTTGAACACAGTGAAATTGATCCAAGCAGAAAAACACACATATATTCACATACTTCAATTGAGAACACGTACCCGGAGCGGTGCGCAGCCTCTACAGCACCTGGGGAGCAACCAGGGATTAGGTGCACTTCAGTAGTTCCATGTTTTGGCAGTACCCACAATCTTAATCTTTCTTCTGACAGATTTTTCTCATGGTAAATATTTAAATGTCTCCATATGACAAAGAATTTGTCTGACTCAATTAACTCAGATAAGACTCGGAAAACACAATAGAATTCCCTATTTTTAAGTACATTTCATGATGTTTTAACTCAATATATCTCTACTAAAACAAATTTTTTTATCAGTTGTTAATTACGAGAATGGCTTTCTAAAGAAATCATGGAATAAAAAGATTAGTTTATCTTCCCCAGAGAGGAGTGAGACCATTTTAAGTGCTGTCTCAACCTTCTTTCATCCTTCTATCCCTTCATCCTCTTCTCTGCAACTCTGACATTCTATCAGGCTCAACAGACCTGCAGTCGATATGCCATTAGTAAATAAGAGATGCATAATTTATTAAATATGTTTCAGATACATATTTCAGCTTTAGGGTTTTACTCATAAAAGAAATTTTGCCTTTAATTATTCTCTTCAGCAGGGAAATCTCATTCACGTGTCTGTCAGTATTTAATTATTTAATAAGGTAGTAAGTGAGTATATTATTTATTTTATTTAAAAGTCGTCCCCAGTGTACAATTGACTTTATGAGTTTACTCATGGAATCGGTTATTTGTATATGTTTGTATGTTTTATATGAATTTTAATTTTAGGGCAAATGTTTATATATATAATTTAAAAAAGCAGTTAGCGTAATTCCACCAAATTTACCTGTAACCAATTAAAGACTTTTAGTATTGTTTTTAAATGTTTGTTTAAACCTTCACATAATATTTATTTTGATGGTTATATTATAGTAATGTATTTCCCAAAGGCACCTTAAAATTTGCTCTAATTTTATTTAAAATTATAATATAATATACTCTTGTTTGACAAAGTTACTTGTATTAAGCGTATAATATCTGAATGGCATGTAAACTATATATACAAACCCAATTCCAAAAAAGTTGTAACAACTTGTAAATAAAAACAGAATGCAATAATGTGGAAGTTTAAAAATGTAATATTCAAAATGGAACATAAATGTCATATCAAATGTTTAAACTGAGAAAATGTATTATTCAAAGTTAAAAAAAGGTGATTTTTTCTAATGTAGCATTCTAGTTGCTCAACTGTCTTATGTCCTTTTTGTTATATATTTTGTTTTCTGTTCTTCTATGCAGTTATGATGTTGTAAATGAAGCAGTATGTAGTTTTGGCATTGTCATGTTGAAAAATGCAAGGTCTTCCCTAAAGGGGCATCATCTAGAACGTTGATATACCTTCTAGCATTGCTGGTGTACTTCAGATTTGTAAGCTGCCTATGCAACACGTGCTGTACGCCTGTACAGGCTCAACCGCACATTTTCAACATGTACTGCAGATAATTCTGTTAGTAAATTCCCAAATTTATCAACTATGATTGTATTGCCCACTGAGCTTAGTAAAGCAGCTGAGCACCTAGAGTCAATATTTCATTGTACTCTGGATAGCGTCGCCCCAATTAAAAGAAGATTAATTAAAGGAAAAAAACATGCACTTAGCTCCTTGGTATAATG
Organism: Aspidoras spilotus; assembly: GCA_028565295.1. NCBI lineage: Eukaryota > Metazoa > Chordata > Actinopteri > Siluriformes > Callichthyidae > Aspidoras > Aspidoras spilotus. Next base: position 1,035,953 of record JAOUQV010000022.1, on the reverse strand, counting down.
ATTTCACACAGCCCTAAAACAGACCACCAGGAAAATGGCATCAGAAAAACCTGGTTGTGTACCAAACAGCATGGAAAGAGAGTCTTGTAAACTATAGGAAAGCTCTTAGTGCTGCTAGAGCATAATATTTATCCTTGCTAATAGAAGAAAACAAAAATAATCCTTACTTTTTATTTAATACCAAAGAAAAACGAACTAGAAAGAAGACCACTGCAGAAGCGTTCCCACCATCAACTAGTAATTGTGAATACAGAATTTTTTCAGTGATTAAGTTGAAAACATCAATACAAAAATATTAACCTGAGTAATCCAGGTCAACTAGATATCAATATATTTATCTTAGACCAGAGATTATTTTACTTTAAACCATGCCAAGAGACAGAGTTAATTTCACTAGTTTTATCATCAAAATCTACAACTATATTAGATCCCATACCCACAACTTCTAGTTTCTAGTTCCACGGCCACTTCAATCAAAAGGTACAGGCTAATTGCTGATATTTAATATTATGAGGGCTACAGCAGGGGAGAGCTAATTCTCTTATAGAGCCCCACATTTATGAAATAGTCTTCCAGTTAGCGTTCGGGACTTCCCTGCTTCTATCTCAGACTTTATGTCTAGGCTAAAAACGTATTTATTTAGCCAAGCATATCCTTCATATTCCCGTATAGCTCAGAGCAGGAGGGTTCATGGTCATAGAGTGTTTTGGTAAATTGGGATGTTTGGCTGCTCGGCCACTCTCACAAGATCACTCAGGTTTGTTGAGTTGCTGACTGCTTTATGTCCCAGGGCTTCTTCATGTCACCTTCTGGTTCTACCCTGTATTTATGATGTTATAGCGCTAGTCTGCCAGAGTTTTTTTTTCACTCTGCACAACTTGTGTATGGATTGATCATTAGATAGTGGATCACATCTAAATCTCTATGTTCTTTGCCTTTCTCTTTTTTCTCCCTTTTCTCTTTTTTATCCTCTCTCTCTCTCTTTTAGATGAGCTACGTCGGAGGCACCAGGAGATGTCATTGACCCTGCCTGCCAGATTCCCTCCCACTTTGATTATTATTCTAAATGTTATATTATATTGTTAGTTCATGGTTCAGATGTGTATGTTATGTAGGTTTTATATACATATAAATGATATATTAAGTATATAATATATATAATGTATATATTATATATTATTGAGATGATTTAAAAATGTCTCATTTTCAACACTTGATATGTTTTTTATGTTCAATATATCGATATATATAATGAAACTTTGAATATATTGAATGAACTCTGAATATATGGAATGAAACTCTGAGTATATTGCACCATTTCGTTCTTTCAGTTTTCGTTATATTGGGTATCATTAGGGAAAACGTAACTTTGAAAAACATCATGGTTCTATCCTGTATATAATTACAGTAAAGCTGCTTTATTCATCCATTTATTATTATGCACACAGCGCCACGGGCCAGTCTGTGCCCACCTGGCTACTTTGGGTGCAAGCGCTGGAAAAAACCTGCACAGGGTGTCACTTGATTGTAGGAGACACACATAGTCATGCACATTGTAACAATGTTCTATTTTAAAAAGTGTTATACATAAAACTGAACTGAAATAAACTCCCTTACTTGATAATTTTTTCAATATAACTGCACAAATTGTGCTTTGGAACATAGAATAAGAATAATTGCACACAAATAATTTAGTATTTCTTTAGTTTATATCTGTTTATCTGACTTTATAATGTTATCTTGTCAAATAATTGAGCATATTGGAGACTTTGGCTGCTGCACTTGCTTCTTTTCAGCAGCAAAACCCAGCAGCTTCATTATGTTTTTGTCCACTGAATGGTATTTTATATAATATGATGCTTTCCTTAGTGATGTTCAAATATTTATTGATGGAAAATATTTTTTTTATACTTTTTTTATAGTTTTCTTCTAAAAGGTATTGGCTCATTAAGACTTTTTCCCAGTACTTTATGTGCTTTTAATGTGGTTTTACACCTTGTGTTTAAATAATGCAGTTAAAGCTTCATGAGCTCATTGATAAGAAAACAAAAGGGTGTTAGGCTCGTACAAAAAATGCCTTCGGTTTAGACTGGCCTGCTTTATCTTTGCTGGCCACAGCAGTCAGCATTTCCTGTTTGCACAATGTCTTAGGAGTCTGACATCAAGACACCTTTGTAGCTATAACCCCCAACTTCAGGCACATGGCTCCAAGACTGATGGTGCAATAAAAGGTTCAACAGAATCTTCTTCTACCCGCCTGTGGTTTGTGGTGCATGTTGTGTGTTTGTGTGTTGGGGAAGTGATTGTGTGTACGTTTGTGTGTGTGTGCGTGTGTGTGTCGGTTTGTGTGGTCAATTAGAAAAAACACTACTTCAAAATGCAGAAGTAAATTGAGAAGTGAGCAGCAGTTTGAGGTTTTATCAGCTGAGGAGTGATGCATGTATTTTTGAAGGATCATGGGAAAATCAAGTACAGCGGTTTGCTGTTGCTGGGTTTTGGTTTGGGTAATACACATAAAAAATATGTATTTGAAATGAATTGTTATCTGTCCAAATGAATCTAGATGGAAATCAATCTACACATCTTTAGCCATTGTTATTTTAACAACATTTAATATAAAATTAAAAATAATTTTTTTATGAATGCTTTATTAATAATTGCATACACAGTGATTTTAGATTCCAACAAAAAATTCTATGCAGAAAATGTTTATAGTCAAAGTAGAATGCAACAGAACAATTCTTGCTGTTAGGCGATAGCGCTACCCACTACACCAATGTGCCAGCCAGAACAATTTTCTGATAAAAAAACATGACGGCTGCTGTTTTTTGTGTTATGTGCAACTGTGTCAGATTCCCTAAAATTTTCAGTAAAACTTTTTAGATAATTTACTTATAAAATGCATAAATTAAGGATGAAACTTATACAGTATTAACTTTCTTTAGTTCACTAGTGTTTTCACTGCATTGTGTAGTCTACAGTAGAGTAGCATATACATTATTTTTCAATAAAACTTCGACCTTACATCATACAGCAACTTTTTCATAGTATTTACAGGGGTTGGACAGTGAAACTGAAACACCTGATTTTAGACCACAATAATTTATTAGTATGGTGTAGGGCCTCCTTTTGCGGCCAATACAGCGTCAAATCGGCTTGTCCAATTTAGCCATGAAACCTCCCACACTAAAATGACAGGCGTTTCAGTTTCATTGTCTAACCCCTTTAACTGCTGAGTTTTACTGAGTGTCTTTATGAAATCGGGCAGATATTTTTTGAAGACTTTGACATACACGCATGCTTCTTTTATTGCACGGTAGCGCAGTGGATAGTGCTGTGGCCTCACAGCAAAAAGGTCCCGAGATTAGGGCACGCACACATTCACACACTAAAAGCCACTCTAAAGATATTAATTTAACTAACATGCATGTCTTTTTAATGCGGTACAAAATCAGAATACCCAGAGAAACCCCGCATGAACACGGGGAGAACATGCAAACTCCACACAAAAATAACCCACGGTGCCCCATCCAGGGATCGAACTCGGGTCCTTCTTGCCCTGCCGCCTCCTTTCTTTACTGACATAATTTTAATAAAAATGAATACTTGGTAATATAATATTTTTGTAGAGACTTTGTAATTCAAAATGCATAAAAAATAAACTTAAATAAGCAAATGTGTACTAAATAACAAATACAATATCTAAGACCTTTGCATGCTGCTGAATATAATGTTTTTGCCTTATGCTAAAATGTTTTCATCCATTCTTAGTTCCTCTAGCTCATTACATACATTTCCTATTGTGCAATTGTTTAAACATTACACATTTCCCCCAGTATCATGAATCATTGTATTAAATTGCGGTATTTCACTCTCTAGTACAATATCACTGTTAAACACCATCCATACTGTAGATGCTGCTAAGAAGAAACGTTCACACCAAGAAATGACCCATGAGCACATTTAAGAGATGTGTTTTAAGCAACAGCATGTACAGTCTACACAGAATAATACACCATGCATATTGCATATTTTAATTTATACATTCTTGACATCAATAATTGACAGCAAATGTTTATAACCTTTTATTCTGGTGAGTCATTGATCTTTGTAATAAATAAAGGATATAAAAAAATGCATACTGGAGACCTTTAAAAATCTCCTTTTAATGTCTGCATGTTAATTTGTTTCTGAAATATAAAAATTACTCAATGCACTCAGGATCACTGATAATTGATAATAAGCAGAATGAGTGAAACACATATGCACTTCAATGTGTTGCCCACAGGTGGCAGTCTACAATCAGCATTCTGTGGACTATTTTGCCTCTAGTTTCACTTGGGGTACAGGAAGAACATGAAATGTATTTTTCTAAAGTTTGCATTATGACAAATATCAGCTAAACGGTACATTTTACTTTGCTGTCATTATGCAGAGGATCATTCCCAAATCAATTAAAATATATTCCCAGATGTACTAAATTCCTGTTCAAAAGACATAGACACCTGTTCTTTTTAAATGATATATTTAGTTAGAGATGTTTATTTCTGCTTTAATGGTTCAGCACAGTTATTTATATTTCCAGACATTACTTTTCCAACAGAAAGGATGTTCTAATATCAGTAAAGAACACAACATATTATGTAACAGATGATGTCTCTGACAAAGAAGCATGTCAAAGTCTCCTGAAGAACTGTGTTATAAGAGATGCTCTGTAAATCTTACCAGATAATCAGAAAATTGTTTAAATTGAAAGCACAACAAATTAAGGCTCCTGTTAATTTATTAATGTTTACTGCATTTTACAGTGATTTCGCTGCAGGGAAATGATTCATTATTTCTGAAAGCATCTTATCTTAATATCATGTCTTTGCATGTGACTAAGCTTTGTATATAACAATTAAAATAGCTTCTACTCTTCTGGCATGGCTTTCTGCTCAGTCTCCACTCCAATACATCCCAATGGTGCTCTATCGGGGACAGAACAGGACTCTGTGCCAGCCAGTCAATTTTGTCCAAACCAAACTCGCTCAGCCATTACTGGATGGACCTTGACTTATGCACTGGTCAGGACTCATGTTGGATCAATTAGTAGCCATGCCCAAACTGTTCCCACAATGTTGGAAGCACAATTGTGCAAAATATTTTTATTCATTTGTTTTTCACTGTACTGAGGGTAAAATAATGTACTGAGGGATAAAATATTGTACTGAGGGATAAAATATTGTACTGAGGGATACTGGTACTCACAAATGTGCAACTTGTTCATCCATTTCATCTGTGTATATAATTTTATACATTTGCATTGAATTGTGCATTTGATATTTTATATGTATGTATTATTTCCTTTTAAATTGTTGTCTACACACACTGGCTGCTTTATTAGATACACATAGCTAGTAAATAATAAAAATAATAATACATTCAATTTATTTAGTGCCTTTCAAGGTAAACAAGGACACCCTTTTCATTCAGAACTGCCCTAATTCTTCATACCATACTTTCAACAGGGATGGTATTCTACATTCCTTGGTTGTAACGAGTGCCTATTTGATTTAATGTTGCCTTTCTATTATCTCAAACCAATCTGTCTTTTCTCCTCTGACCTCTGATATGAACAAGGCATTTAATCCACACAACTGCACCCACTGGATATTTCCACTTTTCCGATATTCTCTAAAAACCCTAGAGATGGTTGTGTGTGAAAATCTCAATAGATCAGCAGTTTCTGAAATACTCAGATCAGACTGTCTGGTACCAACAAACATGAAAACACTTAAATGACCATTCATCTGCATTCTGATGCTCAGTCTTGACCACCTCTACATGACTAAATGCAGCCATGTGATTGGCTAATTAGATATTTGTGTTAACATATAATCGAACAGGTGTACCTAATAACGTGGCCGGTAAGTGTATGACTGAAAACACAGTGAGGATTAAATTTTCAGTTTTCAATAGAACATTCAGCAATTTAAGGGGTGCTTGCCATATTGTGTTTTCTAACCACTAAACCTGTGAGGCTTTATTAGGTTGTGATTTTGTAGTAAATTAATGTATGTACTTATATCAACCACTATAGCTTTAAACTTGGGTTTTGGTTATACTATAAAACATACTGTGTGTGTGTGTGTGTGTGTGACTTAACCACAGGGCAAGTAATATGACCACGCACTCAGCCACAGGATTGGGAAGTTTGCTGCAGTAAACATTTTGCTCTATGAATCTCCTTATTCAAGCAGGAAATATCATTGGTATATCACTTTCATATCATTTGAATTGTTTTAGATGGATTCCTGAGAGTTGTGTTAATATTACTAAGATGGATGCTGTTCAATATTAGACAGATTAAAAAGATGAATTACTTCTAGTAATAGTCAGAAAATAGCCAAAAAGTAGAGGCAGATATTTTAATTTCATAATGCATTATTTATTCTGTGAATAATTAATCAAAATTAACATGCTAATTTGGCAGTGCTAATTAAAAGGTATCACCCCTGAGTCGCATGATAGCCCATGTATGTAAATGAATATTGGATCATCTTATGAGGGAGAATTTGCTCATAATGTGCATTCTCTGTCACTGCTGCTGATGCTGTGTGTTAATAAATGTCAATGATATGGTTAAAAAATTGTATCAGTTGATTTATCTTATCAGTATTGAATTCTGATAGTGATAGATAGGCTGTGTGAATCTGTATGAATCTATAGCCTGGGCTACAAAGAAATCAGCCTCAATGTTGCTACTTAAGCATTTTACTTGCAACCATTATTGGTGTGGTTGTTTCCAAATAAATCCTGAATAAAGTGGCAATACATTATTTGAAGTGCCAAAGTAGGTAGTGCTGCCAACTGCCACACCAAGAAGGTCTTAGGTTCTTGTTTTATAAGTTTAGCAAATAATATTAGCTGAGATAAATTAGTTTTATATGAGGTATACGATGATGAAGAATAAAAAGCTATAGTTGATGAGGCGGTTAATCTTTCTGCACATGACCGTTAAGTAATGAAGGCACCCTTTCCAAAACTCACCAGGTCTTGAAAGTAGCAAAGCCAAATCTTGGCCAAACTGTAAATTGTTGTGAAAACACCTAAGCAAGAGTTTCCTTTAAGTTTTTCTAAGCTAGCTCTTGTAATGAAATTATAATTAGCAAACCAACAAGCATGAATGATTGAATTAAGGCAACTATTCTGCCATCTATTGAAAGTTTGACCTTAGTAAACACTGGACCCCTTTTCCATACGAGTTTGGCTCTCATTCTGTTCATTAATATATAGCATGTCATGTCATACGCATATCACCTAATGATAGTTGGCTGCACAGATGAGTCAGCTTTCTTCACTGCCTTCTGTCTCATGTTGTTTGTTGTAGCCTACAGTAGATCCTGATACTCAATTCACATTGTAATGTGCAAGACATTGTAGGTGGCTTTCATGTAGCTAATTCTAGCATGTGGTTCCTTGATTATCTCCTTCACGGGCAGTGGTTCCATTTCTTTAACATAAATCTGTATGTTCACCTCTTCAATACTGTACAGTACCTTACAGATTTATTTCTACTTTTGACACACCTTCTTTAGTTTGATACGTTTCTTGCCATCTTTGCCCTTGATGGCTACATTAAGAGCCTGGAATTGTTTATTAAGCTTCTTTAAGATATGGAATACAGGCTTGCTGTTTTCTTGCTCTTCATTTCTTTTATATCAATGCACAATATATCTAACTCAGCTTGATTATCTTTTCTGAGCATATGTCTGTCACGTCAAAGTTTTATATTACCACTGGAAGATTTTGTTTTTGCCTCATTTTTCTTCTTTGTACACACAATGCTTCTTGGGTTTGCTGCAGTTTTTCTGTAAAGTTTTTTATAGCAGCTTTTGGCATGATATCCTACATTTTCTGCCATAGTTCATCTGGTGTGTGTTCTCAAGTCTCTCCAAAGCTTCAATCTGTTGGTATCATCCACATGTTATTACTGCCTGAACTGGTGGGTTCTGAGTTTTCAATGCCATGTCATGTACATTATTAGCATTACAAGAGTCATTATTTTCTAAGGTATGGAATAATCAATAAGTTCAGCATTTTCATAAAAAATGTATGATTGGGGCTCTTTTGCTTTAATTATTTTGTTTAATTATGCTATTTTTTAACCTGCCTGGTTTATATCATAGACAATGAAACCCATTTTCAAAGGCCAGCAACAAAAACAGTCCATAGTAGGGGTGGGAGGGGTTTATGCTCTAATATCTCAATGGACCGCCTTTAGCTTTGATTACGGCATGCATTCGCCGTGGCATTGTTTCGATAAGCTTCTGTAATGTCACAAGATTTATTTCCGTCCAGTATTGCATTAATTATTCACCAAGAGCTTGCATTGATATTGGCAGAGTCTGACTGCTGTGCAAAGTCTTCTCCAGCACATCCCAAAGATTCTCAATGGGGTTAAGGTATGTCCAATTCATGTGTGAAAATGATGTTTCATGTTCCCTGAACCACTCTCACAATTTAGGTCCGATGAATCCTGGCATTTTCATTTTGGAATTCAATTCAATTCAATTTTATTTATAAAGCGCTTTTAACAATGGCCATTGTCCCAAAGCAGCTTTACAAAAAACGTTTTATCCCAGATTAGTAACGTTGGCAAGGAAAACTCACTGAGTAAATAAGGAAGAACCCTTGCAAGTAAACAGACTCATAAGGGAACCAATCCTCATTTGGGCAATGTGATGCACATATACATATGCCAGTGCCATCAGGGAAGAAGCAGTCCATTGATGGAATAACCTGGTCATTCAGTATATTCATGTAGTAAGCTGTCCTCTTTCTTTGAGCACATACTGTTGCTGAACCTAGACCTGACCAGTTGCAGCAACCCCAGATCATGGCACTGCCTCCTCAGGCTTGCTACAATAGGCACTAGGCATGATGGGTGCATCAATTCATCTTCCTTTCTTACCCTGATCACCCATCACTCTGGAACAGGGTAAATCTGGACTCATCAGACCACATGAAATTCTTCTATTGTTAAGGGATTTTAAAAGATCTTAAACCAATTTTAAATCAGCCATTCAACTCTCTGGAAAATAATAACAATTGCTGACATGTCTAGGTCTGGTCAACCAAGAAAGTACACCCCGAGAGCAGACCACAATATAAAAAAGAAAAATTTTTATCTGGGAGAATCTGCCAATCTTTTGGTCCTCAGCGCTCTAAACTATTCATTAGGCCACATTTGCACAGATGCTAAAAGGGGTCTCAAAAGCCCTAAATTGTAATCACATGACCTACAGCAGGTTTTTGCTACCGTTGATGTGATAGTCCATGTCTCTACAATCAGTAAGAGACTTGCACCTGTTGGGCCCTTAATCTGCAACTTCTCAGATGTGTGAGAGATGAATGTAAGTTGCTGTAAATAAAAGTGTCTGCCAAATGCTGTAAATTTAAATGAAAATGTATATAAATTATGTCAGAGGCTGGTACATGTCTACCATGTCATACACCTACATCAGCTCATGATGCTTGGCTACTTTGATGGGTCAGCTTTCTCCAATACCCGCTGTCATATGTTGCTTGTAGTAGTCTGGCTCATGATAATCCAGTCCATATTGTAATGATGTCCATCCCGGCCAAAGTGGTAACACTAACTATTAGGGGTATGCTGTGCTATTGTTTTCCGCAGTAAAAATATGCATTATTGTTAATATACTTTATTTAAGTTGAATTTCTGTTGTTTACCAGCAAACAAATAAATTTTTCTCTAAAGAGATATAGAAACAAGATTAGACATTGATATTTGAATAATTTTTAATAAATAACTGAATGGGGTGTTCTATTTTTTACACATCTTTTTCTTGTAATTTAAGTAATTGCATAGTACAAGTGTATGCATATATTCTTTCACAGCATATTTACAAGCAGCACATTACAGTATCTCAGTTCAGGCAATGTGTTTCAATTGTCATGTACTGTATGCACTCTGAGACAGGACAGAAATCACTTTATGCTAGTGTCTGGACACACACACACACACACACACACACACACTAAAATATTTTAGACATGGATTTACTGGTTTATCAGGATCGCATGTATGACAGTGTTGCTGCTGTCTGCATACTTTTAGAGTTTTATATGTATATAGACATGTCTTATGTACATGCGAATTATAGCAGTGTGTGAAGAATGGGGGAACTAGATGCAATCCCTAGATCACTCAGGTCTGTTGACGGTGGAGTGGCTGGCTGCTTTATGGCCCAGGGCTCCCTCATGTCTGTGTCACCTTTTGGTTCTACACAGTAGTGCTAGTCTGCCAGAGTTTCTTCTTGCTGTCTGCAAAACTTGTGTTTGGATTGACCATTAGATAGTGGATCGTATCTAACTCTCTTTATTATCTTTCCCTTTCTCTCTTTTCCTCTTTTCTCTTTTCTATACTTTCTCTCTTCTCCACTCTTTCAGATGAGCTACACCCAATACGGCGGAGGCACCAGGAGATGTCAGCGACTCTGTGCATGCCGAATTTCCTCAGATTCGATTTTAAATATTATTATTTTTAAATGATATTTATTATTGTTAGTTATAGAATTTTGTATTAGATGTATACAGACTGTAATGTATCACCCTAATTAGGATGGGTTCCCTTATTAGTCCTCTCAAGGCTTATTCCTTATTTCCTCAGGGAGTTTTTCTTTGCCACCATTGCTCATCTGGGATAAAATGTTTTTTTAAAGCTGTTAATGTCCATTGTTAAAAGTGCTGTCTAAATAAAATTGAATTGAATTAAATTAAATAGATGTGCATTTAATAAAATATGATAGTGCTTGAAAAGTGGCATGTACTGATAGAAAGTACAGGTGTAGCTCACTACTGTAACGTTTACTCCGAAATTAGGTTCAGGAACACACAGGAGGCGGAAGTATATTCAGAGAGGTTCTTTAATAAAGAATGAATAAAATTAACAAACCAGAATTAAACTAAAACAAAACAGGAAACCATCCTTAACTTCGAGAACACATGGCGGGAAACAAAGAAACCACACTTTTGGCATAGGTATCAGTCTCTAATGCCACAAACTGAATTGAACAAAAAACACAACTTAAATAACCAGGTTAATCAGTGTGCGGATTGCAACCAGCTGCAGTTTATCAGTTCACATGACTGCCCCATAACCACTACTTCTGTCAACACGTGACATCATCGGGTTGCCATGTTCCCTGAATCTCCCCAGGAATACACCATAGGACCTATTAAAAACATTTTCATTAAATTGTTTTACTTCTATAAAATATATATTATTTCAATATATGATTGGGGCCCTTTTGCTTTAATTATTGTCTCAATTTAGCATGGCATGGTGGTGATCAATCTGCGGCACTGCTGATGTTTTAACAAAGCCCAGATTTCTTTTAGACTGTAAGTCTGTTGTTTTTCATTTTTCTCTTGACGACACCCATATAGGGCTCAAGTCTGGTGACTCAGCCCAGGTAAGATGCCTCTGACATTGTCTGCGGTTCAGGAGTGGCATAACAAGAGGTATACGACAAATTTCAATTCAATTCAATTCAATTTTATTTATAAAACGCTTTTAACAAAAAGCATTGTCCCAAAGCAGCTTTACAAAAACTTTTTTATCCCAGATGAGTAACGGTGGCAAGGAAATACTCCCTGAGTAAATAAGGAGGAAACCTTGAGAGGAACCAGACTCATAAGGGAACCTATCCTCATTTGGGTGATGTAATCATATACATAATTCCATAACTAACA
>JAOUQV010000022.1:907705-921755 GCA_028565295.1 Aspidoras spilotus | reverse complement strand
TCCTCCACCAGCATCACGTAGTGACCTGGACACTATCCTGCAAGAAGAATGGCTTAAAATCCCTCTGACCACTGTGCTAGACTTGTATGTGTCATTCCCAAGACGAATTGATGCTGTATTGAACGCAAAAGGAGGCCCTACACCATAATAATAAATCTAAACAAATCATATATTTGCTTGTTCATTAGGATGAGTATTATTGGTTTAGATGTCTTTGCACTGTCAATCACTTTAAGGATGCAGGTCTGAAACTATTGGGTTATTTTATAAAGATAGTCTAGAAGTCACTCTTCATTCCGTTCTTACATGACTACAGAAAAATAAATCACCGGTCACCTAAATCTCTTATTAAGCTTATCAAGGATATATTAAGCTTCGTATTTGTTGTCAACTTCATTGGAAACATTTATTTTGTGGTTGTTACGAGCTGGATAATATTGTTTCTGTTTCAACTGGCACTAATTTGTGTTTTTCTATGTGCAACCAAACTTTATTCACACAAGGCAAGATTCTCAGTCTAGTTTGATTTGCGCTAAATGAATTTACAAATAAACTGACATATTCTGAAATAATCCTCAACATGATAAGAATGAGGAAAAAAACTATTTTATGTAATCTGCAGTATTACTAGGATTTCATAGAAAATGTGTAACATTAATTCTGTTTTGTTTGATCAAATCAAATAACTTGGCTCTTACATTTACATTCAAGATGACAGTCATTGAAAACTATTCATAAGGTAATAATTTAAATGTGATTATCACTGAAAACCATTGATAAGGTAATACAATTGCATAAAATTATAATATAATTAAAAGTTGATTTATTGTATTAATTACATTCAAAAATTAAAACTTGTATATTATACACATTCATTACACGCAAACATTTATTTTTCAAGTGTCATTATGTACAGCACTTGATACTTAGTCTGGGCTCCTTTTGCATGAATTACTGCAGCAATCTGATGTGGCATGGAATTGATCAGTCTGTGGCCCTACTCAGGTGTTAATGCAAGACAAGGTTGTGCATATAGTGGGCTTCAGCTGTACTGCATTGGGTCTGGCGTGTCGCATCTTCCTCTTTGTTTTGTTAAGGTCAGATGAGTTTACTGGCCAATTAAGAACAGGGATACTATGGTCCTTGAACCAGGTACTTGTAGCTTTGGCACTGTGTGCAGGTACCAAGTATTTTTGAAAAATGAAATCAGCATCTCTCAAAGGTTGAGAACCTTTAAACTAGACGTCAAGTGACATGGATTCTTTGCCTCTCCTCTCTTCCTCCACATTTTTCAAAGTGTTTTGTTCTCCGGACCAGCCACACCCCGTGGAGCCACATGCTGCAGACACACACAGACAACCATACGGAGACACGGAATTTTAATCCGTTGAATAACTGCAGTACCATGACACAGATGGGGATGGGAGCCTAATAAGGGAAAAAGGAACGGAGTCAAAATCATAACACAGCCAAAAGTGCAAGCCGCACAATGAGGAAACGAAGCAAGGAGAAGAAATAAGGCCTGGGGCAACCGAAATAGGGAACATGGCCTAGGGTAAAATGGGTGTTACTATGCCTATCATCGGCAATTTCTTTCTTCCCAGATAAGAACTTGGTCTACGTGTTGATGAACAGTTCCCAGATCTTTTCATATTGCTGGAAAATCGGTAGTTGGAAACTGGAAGTGGGTAAGACTAGAAGCAGTGTTAATAATTGAATTTAGTGCTATATAAGCCCAGTGCAGGTACGTAAGTGGCCCAGTCACTGCGGTGAGGTGGTGATCCAGCCAAATTGTAAGAGTGATGATCCGTTCTAGGTTTAGATCCAAGTCCCTGCTCCTTTATCAGCTGAAGGCTTAGAACTTTGAACTGGGAGAGAAGAGTGGCTTCACACTGCCCACCAACAGAGTACAGAACTCTAGGACGTAGTCAGCAGAGGATCGACCACATTGGTTGAGCAGGTGAACAGAGAGCCTAAGAATGGAGGATGGAACGGATACAAAATGAGGATACAGCTGAAGAGCAAGCCATGCAACAATAAAACTAAGATAAAGTGGTAAACAGAGATGATCTATAAATAGATAATAGATATGTCTATGAATAGATAATTCCTAATGAGAGGGAGGATTTCAACTACTTAATATAATATTCAAGACATTAGGCCAGCTTTTAGACAAGTTACTTATTGTTCTCAATTCCATCCAGAAAATCCTTAGAATCAGCACAAATCAAAAACATAGAATTTCTCTCTGTATACACGCCACTGCTGAAAGATAAATCAATAAAAAAAAAATATGGTTAAAAAATCCTATCTCATTTTATTCTCTGTTTTTTATAATAACCTCAGTGAAGTGATCCTGATATAATTGGGCTATAGATGATGTTTCGTTTCTTCACTGCAGCACGGAGAATGGCCTTTTTGTCTGGGTATTAGAGAAAATGCACCAGAATACGACATAGGGGGTTGTGCTTGACATGTATGCATGTTCAATAGGAAACCTTGTGTCCTGTAGAAAATCTAGCCATTTCAGTAAGATTAAGGAGAGAAAATTTGATAGGGGTTTGGATACCTAAGCAATTTCTGAATGACCTATTATTTTTATATTTTTACACTGGCTCCTAATTTCCAAATGAGTAGACTTAGCTTGTAGCTGCTGAAGATTCTTTTTTGCAGAGCTCAGATTATTAACATGAAACTAGGGTCTGGATACTCGTTTCAGACAAGTCATAATAAAGCAATTTTTGGTACTAATAAAGCATTTTGATACGAGTAAAACTCGTCAATATCTGTGCTCGTGTTGAAGGAAAATCCTCATTGGGTAACTGAGTCACACAGCGCGCCAACCCCTCCATACAGCCACTTCTCTGCACTTAACATATGCGGTGCATTTGAAAAGACAGAGCTGAAACAGTTCGTGTCGCGTTAATCAATACCTACACTGCGGTATCTGCTTTTGTTTAGTTTGCCAGGTGATATAAAGTCAGTTATATTTTACACACATATAGCTGAACACACAAAGTAGCCTTAGCTTATATTTATATTTTTATTGTATATGGCTGCATGTTGATTATGACAGCTCTTGTTCATGCGAGTTGTATTCATGAAAAAAACTTTGATTTAAATCTCAATTTTGAGGCTGTTCTCTTAATAGTTTTTAAATAAACAATACATATAGCAACATTTTATCAATCCATATAAATTTCATTCTCAAAATAATGTACCGATTTAAGCCCCACACACATCTAATTAAACTATCACCCGACACACTCTGAGTACAGATTCGAATACAGATAATTTAAATGGTTTAAACAGATACAGATATAGATAGTGGTACACTCGCCCATCTCTAGTAGAAACCCTATTTTCTACTTCAAACAAGCGAACAAGTAATATTAAATATATAGTGAAAATATATTCTCTGTGGGCCAACATTACACTCTAGAAGTTTTGTCGCTGTTTTGAGATACCTTGTTTGTAATGTTTCTATTTCACTGATCTTGCTTCGTTTTTTTTGTTACAGAAAATGAGAAGCCAGAGCGCCGGGGAAGCCCAGTAATCTCACTGTTTTGTTTTTCCCATTAGTATTCTCTATTAGTATTTGTTTCCGTTTCCGTTTTTTTGTCCTGCGCTCTGTGCTGATTTTTGTTGTCCGTTTTTTGTGTGCAAAGCAAATAAAATGCACTTGTCTCCTAATATCTGTGTGGAGTCATTACAGGTTGGCCCACTATGGAGAGAGCAGACACAGCTCAGCTTTAACAAGCAACTTTTTTAAGCGCACAGCTTGGAGGAGACACGACGCATGCTCTTCGAAACAGAGGCTCGTTTGCATCAAGCATACTGCATATGCAACAGCTGCTGTGATTCTAATGTGGAGAGCCGGGTCTCTTGGTTAAGAATTGCCCTAATTGCCCAGAGGGGAGGAACACTTCACTTTTGGTAGGCCAGTCTTTTCACACTACACTTGAATTCATGGTAAAAGTTCAGATAATCTACCTCAATCAGAGTGTGGCCGGACGTTGATGGACCTCAATACCATGAACTTCCACAAAATCCTTGCCATGGAGTTGCAACATCCGCTGCAAATAAGAGCCATTGATAGGGGACCAGTAGGAGGTGGCAGCGTAACTCATTGTAAGAGCAAATTTCATTGCTGTCACTAATTCTCCTACCTACCTAATCATGCTGGGCCTCCCCTAGATGCATTGCCATGACCCACTCATAACCTGGACCAAATAGGAGATTAATGCTAGGTCATAGAAATGTTTTCGGCATTGCTTGCGCCATCATCCTCTAAAGCTAAATTCTACTTCAGTGGGAAGTCCCCGAGTCATTTCAGAAGTCCCAATCTCTGCCTGTTATAAGTGTTCAGTGTTCAAGTGTTCAGCAAAAGAAAGAGGAGAGCTTACTCCCACACCAGGAGTATGATTGTAAAATTAAGCTACTGTCTGGATGCAACCCACCTTGTCAAAATATATTTGCCCTAAAAGAAAGTAGGTGGATTTAACAAGGTACTTAAGCACTACCCATATCCATTTCTAGTTTTGCACCCATGTCTTTACCAAACTGGATCTGTGAAGTGTGTACAATCTCATCCGTATACGGGAGAGATGTATACGGTGAATTACTTATCGAACCGGATCAAAGAATGGAAAAGCTGACACACTATCCTGGATAAATGACAAGGACTTCGCCCCTTTCTCCAAGCCCATCGTCCCAAGTAATCAGTTCATAAATGCAATCTCTCGGCAATTAGACAAAGAGATACAAGCAAGACAACCTTCGAGGGGTCCATACCAATGTCTGAATGCAGGTTGTTTGTTCCCACTGACCTAATTATATTAAAACAGCGACAAAACATCTAGATAAATAATAACATTAGCCAATGTGAGAGAGGCCTTTATTTGCATAGAAGTTCGCCGACTATTACAAGCCTTGCTTTTAGAATGATCTATGGTGGTTAACTACTCCTGGGGAGGGTAGCAATGTTCTCGAATTTACTCCATTTGTACACAATCTGTCGGACTGTGTATTGGTGGAATACAATCTCTTTATAGATAGATCTTTACACTTTTTTCACCATGATGAGCATCAACAACATTTATTATGATTTCCTTTAAAAATCTCCTTTGTTCATGTCATGATACATTTCCACAAAAATGTGTTGTAAAGAGCTCACACCTGATTTGTCACCACTCACACCTGATTGTCATCACATTTAGTGAAAACACCTGACTCTAATTTTACCTTAAAATTTACTGTTAATCCTAGAGATCACATAATTTTGCCACTCACAAATATTTAATACTGGTTCTCTTCTATTTTAGGACATGTGAAAATCTGATGATGCTTAATGTGATGATCCTTGTTCTGATTTAAAGGCATCTGGTGGCCCTGTTGTTTGAAAATCTCTAGACTTTTTTAGATGTTAAGGTGCATGTGCTGCCAATTAGTTTGAAGAACATGCTAAATATCTTAGACTTCCCTTAAATATTCAGGGACGAGATTGCAAAATCTGTTTTTACATGATACAAAATATAGAGAATCCTGTGGGTGTTTAATAGCTTAAAACCCCCCGAAACCTTATTGTCAAATGGCAGCCATGCTTGTTTTGATAAGCATGGGAAGGTACACTGCTCATTTAGAGAATAGTGTTAAGCTCCAGCATAAGAAACTGAATTAGTCTTATGGTTCCTAAGAAACAGACATTTTGATTTTTCTTTGTTCCTTTTATGTAGACATAACTACAACTGTCTGTATGTCTACAGAATCTTATGCCTATCATGTCTTTAAAGTCTGTTCTCTTCTTTTTCTTCTTCTACTTTCGGCCTCTCCCTTTATCAGAGGTCGCCACAGCAAGTTAATCCTTTCCACCTTACTCTGTACTCTGCATCTTCTACTCTCACACCCGCTACCTGCATGTCTACATTGACCACATCCATACATCTCCTTTTTGGTCTTCCTCTATGTCTGGCAGCTACATCTGTAACAATCTCCTACCAATAAATCGACTGTCTTCTGGACACGTCCAAACTATCCTAGTCTGGCTTTTATATCTTGTCTCCCAATTTTCCTGTGCAGTCTTTCTGTCCTCATTCCTAATCCTGTCCATCCTGGTAACTCCTAAAGAGAACCTCAACATCTTGAATAATAATAATAATAAAAATAATAATAATAAATACCTTAACAAAACAATAAGGTTCCAGCACTGTTGTAGATTAGACCCCTAAATATAGCTATGAGCATGAATGTACAGTGTTCCTGTGAAAGCCTAACATTTAACTGAAGACTTTTAAAATGCTGTTGGGTAACATTTATAAATGAGGTCACTGTTTACCTTTATAAGTCAATGTGGAGAAAGACTAATGAAAAGAAATACAAGTCTAAATATACACGTTTGGGCACAAGCTAGTAGTTTTTTTCTAAAAAAAACTTGAAATAAAATTTTCAACGGCTAAAACAGATTTTCTAAATGGATCACACTTTTAAAACTTAAGAAAATCCACCTTTTTCACACAATTTTCATAACTGATTCAACCTCTCTGCAAAACACATTTTCATTGAATAGAACACATACATCATGTAGTTTTTTATCAGTACCTTTGATTCAAAATGACATTTTTATCATCGTACTAGCATATAAACTAATTGCTTTGTATCTAACACAGAACATGTGTACCAACAACATGAAATCTGTGAAGACATGTAACCAAAAATGTGGGCAAAGATTTTTTTCTTTATGAAAATAATCAGCACAACCACTGTCACAAAACAAAAAGTTGACAGCATTACAAAACAATATTATCTGTACTATTTTAATCTTTTCCAGAAAACAACAAACATAGCATCTATTGTTTTCTTATAAGTCAGTGTTTGGAAGTTCAGTGTTGTAGAATGTAGAATAGACAAAAAAGAGTAAGTGACAGTCTTGCAGTAGGGATTATATTTCATTTAGTACATGAAATTGTACTAAAAAATTCTGTAATTATAAACATAAAATAATTAAAATTGTGTAAATATACACATATACAAAACCTTGATTGTGACTTCAGATTTCCCAAAGCGGTTAGCAGATTGTAAAAAACTCTAATTTGGTGTTGACATACTACCCTCTACTGTCAATAATTGGTAAAGTATTTTACATATGAAAAGTTGCTTTGTTTTAAAAAAAGTTTTAAGTTTACATTATGCTTATTAGTACAGATTTGTCTTTTTTATTCCCAAAGTTGCTTGTATATAACATAGAGACATTTCTGGATTTTCTTTTACTTTTATATGTTTTAAGTCAATAAGAACAGCATGGTTATATATTGTATAATTGTGATTTCATGACAATGTTTACAGTAGATGACATTTGGATTAATTCTGTCAATCATTTATGACTTGTTAAAGCGATACAAGACCAATACCTCGGTAGGTTTGATTGCATGTGTCGGCCATGTTGTTTATAAAGTTCTAGATGTTTTTATAACTAGTACCAGTCGTTCTCTTCAAATTATTCTGATACCAAATATGTGAGGGTGTGCCAGGGACGAGTATGCAAAAGTAGGTCATATTATGCAAATTAGTTAGAAACCTAAGTGGGCGAATCTTAGTGGTTATAGTATATTCCTTTATTAGACCTTGAGCTAAGGACTCAGGAAAAGTTGGTATGTCAACTCTTGCCCTTTGTTGGTACAATTTACAGGCACAAGCGCATCCACAAATCGGCCGATCAGGTTAGCTTCATGTGTCTCATTAGATGGAGGGACTGCTATTTTCTAACCAAGTTTCAGGTCTGTAGGTCTAGTGGATTGGTCTGTACAATAGGTTTTATGATAGAAAAAGAAAATGAAGAATAAAAAGAAGATAAAGAAGAAGAAAGAATCTTAACAAATACAATAGGTTGCCTTGCACTTCAGACTTCGACCCCTAATAATATGCAGCAGGCATTTAGGTAAAGGGTATATAAAAAGGGTGAATTCTAGCCACAGCCTTTCAATGGATATATAAAGTCTTAACTTTCAGATTTATTGAGATGGGACGCAATATAAACACCTAGAGGCCATTAATAAAAGACAAGATATTTACATGGCTTGCTTTTTCACAGTGACAATTTTTTTTTGAATGAGAAAAAAAATTAAAAGAAAAACAACCTTTTGTGAATGATAAATAAATGGTTTTAAGAAAGCTCACAATAACGAAAGATTAAAGAAAATTATATGCCACATAAAAATCTAGCACAGTTTCAAAATATGCAAAATTAAATATGCAGTTAGAGAAACCTTCCCGAGTTTACAAAGGTCATTACCATTTCTTTTGGCTACACTGGATAAAATTGAACACACTGCATTAAATCAAATACTGCACTCATAAGAAGATGAAAATATAAATAATGATAAAAAAGGAAAAGTAGAATTACATGCATTAGTACATAT
Source organism: Aspidoras spilotus (assembly GCA_028565295.1). NCBI lineage: Eukaryota > Metazoa > Chordata > Actinopteri > Siluriformes > Callichthyidae > Aspidoras > Aspidoras spilotus. Next base: position 913,341 of record JAOUQV010000022.1, on the reverse strand, counting down.
CTGTTCTTATTTTTTCTTGTTGTTCCTGTTTTTCAATAAAAAAAACAACAAATACTAATTCAAGCTTATAGCTTATTGTCTGGTCGGATCCCAAATGACTGGGAGTCAGAACCATGCAGATTGGATCATGCACGTATTTTTCAAGTCAGTATTTACATTTCATCTTATTATGCATTTCTATATCCTCAGGTTTTCAGTCAAATTATTGTGACCAAGAAATACAGAAAGACTAGGGAAAGAGGAAAAAGAAAAGAATGAAGCACATAATTTACAACAGCAATCCTAATGGTGGCTCATTAATATTTATAGCTAACTGAAAGAAAGTTAGGGTATTTCCCAACAAAGTGAGTAAGAACGTGCCAATAGGGCGTATATTTATATATTCATATATTTATATTTTGCAAAAAATGCTTTGATTCATGTCTAAGTGCCTTATTTTTCAGAAAGTGATTGAGCACCGCAGTCATAGCTCCTGTGTTCTGCAAGATAAGCAGTGCCATGCCAATAAGATGAGTCACAAACTGTTTGCAAAGAGTTGATCTCAGATGCTGAGGAGTTCCCATCTCTACGTTTAGATCTTTTTCTGTGGCGCAAAACAAAAACTAGCATCCCAACAACTGTGAAAGCAGAAGTGACAAACACGAGTAGCAATCCTGGCACCAGAACTGAAATTGAGACTCGGCTAGGCTCTGGGTATGATCCAGGGTGTATCCCAGAGTCATAATTCATACTACTAGTGCCATTTTTTGACAGGGAAATTGTTGCAGACTTGTCATTAATTTCGGAACATATAATTTCAGTCCGGATCTGACGAAAATCTTGCTTCCAGAATTCCTCTGGTGACTCACATTTTAGGTCACTCACAATGATGTCAGGTGCCATTTTTTCTGCCCATTGTTTCAGTGGCACAATGGTGCATGTGCAATCCCATGGGTTCCCATGCAAATCGATTTGAATGATTGAGCTCAGCTGCTCAAGGACCCCATTTAAAGGAAGATGGGTAAAATAATTGTTATGGAGGCTTATTTTGGACAAGGAGACTCCCAGAAAAGCATCTGTGGGCAATGACTTTAAAAGGTTGTTATTTAGGAACAACACCCGCAGGTTAGGCATTGGACTAAAGGCTCCTGCTATGATGAGCTGTATGTCATTATATTCCAAACTGAGATATTCCAGGTTTTGAAGTCCCACAAACATATCCGCTATGACAGTATCCATATAGTTCTTGTCTATGTAAAGCCATCGCAACTCGTTCAAGTACTGAAAAGTACCATTCTCAATTGTCTTTATGTTATTCCCACCTAAATCGAGTAGGTTCAGATTTGTGTAGCCTCGAAACTGGTTCTGCTTAACTGTGTGGATATTGTTATCACGTAGATTTAGCTCATGTGCTCCAAGAGGTTTCGGTTTTATATTGAGCATACTCTCCAATTTTCTACTTTCGCAGTTCACACCAAGTCCTTGACTGGTGCCAACTAGCCTACACATGCACATCTGTGGACATGTAACATCACTTATGCCTGATGATATTGCTGTGGGCATCTTTAGCTGCCAGTTTTCTCTTGCTTTGGGACGGTCTTTATTGTTCTGAGCACCTTTCTCTGTCACTACAGCCATTCTGGTGCAGGCTGTGAATGTGGGAGAAGGAGGAGACTCCAGTTCTGAGTTCTCATCCTGAGTTGGAGGTGCAGCCAGACTAGCATCAATTACATCTTTGGAAGGGCAGAGCTCAGATTCGGCTGTCTCATTTAGTTCATTGCCTTGGAGATGTGCAGGTGCTTCGCAAACAACACGACCAACAAGTGCCCGCTGTGGGATATTTTCAAGCCACTGCTTTAAAGAAAGAAGGTCACAGTTGCAGTCCCATGGATTGTCCTCCAACAAAACCTCCATAATACCTGGAATTTGTTCCAAGACCCCTTCATAAGGCAATGTTTTTATTCGGTTCCCACGCAGGTCAAGATGTGTAATGGGAACATGCTGAAAAATGTTAATAGAAAGTGCACTAAGTAGGTTATCATTCAGAATTAAGACCTCTAGCTTACTCAAGTCCCTAAAAACACTGGGCTCAATGTCTCTTAGAAGGTTAAAATCAGCTTGAAGATATTCTAAATCATCTAAACCAAGAAAAGTGTTCTTTTTAAATGACTGTATCTTGTTGTTATTTATATGTAGACGCTTGACTAGCTGTAGACCTAGGAAGGTGCCAGGTACAATGTCATGTAAGCCATTGTTCTCCAAATGCAAACTGACTGCATTGTAGAAGTTAGCAAACTCATTAGGAAACAGTCTGGATAAGGAATTCCCATGCAGCAGCAAATGATAAAACTGCGAGCTTGGACCAGTCAATTGCTGCAGGTTAGTGAAACCACGCTTTTCACAGTCAATATTCAAATCGCCCTCTAGCACACTGCATGTGCAGATCTCCTCCTTGCACACGTCACTCGTGCCATTCCCGAGAGCAGCACAAAAAGCCACCTTCAGCAACACAATCCACAGCAGCATTTTGTTTAACTCTGACGGGTCATTCCCACAATCTAAGACATGAAATGCATCCGATTATTTATGTCTGCTTTCCTCCCGATGCAAACAGTCAGCCATGTTGATTATCAGGCTTCAGAAATATCATTCAACACTTTAATTTTTCATCATTGTAGTTACAAAAAAAGCATAATCATAATCATTTAGATTACAGTGCAAGATTAATCGTACCAGATAAATGACCTTGTCCAGCTCTCAAAAACGAAAAATCACTCCTTATTGTATGTCTTCGTCATGGAAGAAAGGGAGCTGTCCGTTCTCCCTTGGTTCTGAAATCCCAATGCATTACACGTGAGACGACTAATAAAGACATATAATTTAAAAATAGAATAATATCGATGGAAAACGAGAAACAATTAATTAATTTGCAGTTCTCACATGCTCATTCCCATTTTGCTTCTTCTCGGCCCCCCATTTTTTAACCATATCTAAGAAAACGCGCGATGCGAAATCTAACCCCCTCTGCCGGGCTGCGGTGGAAACAATCCATCGATGCAGCAGTTCCAAAATTGCTTATCCTCAAAGGACAATAATTTTTGCTTCTTAGTGCCAATATAATCTCTAATCCTTATAAGAATAGCGAAAATGCGAGCTTGCATTGCGCCTAATCAGGGATACAGGTGTGTGTGTGTGTGTGTGTGAGAGAGAGAGAGAGAGAGAGATATATACGCCTCTGCATGCGGTCAAATTACCGCTCAACAAAATCCTGTTTTGGTGATATATGTCTGCGATTCATGGCGTTACATATTTATATATAGACAGAATATATAAAATTTCCTTGTATGTGTATGTGTGGTTTAATGCGCACGTAAGAGTGCGTGTATAAATTATCTGTCCACGTAGTCACGCACTTAAACGGCTTGCTTTTTCGTTCGGGTTTCCTTTTGAACGCGAATAGAGAAGATATAGTTTCAATAATTATGACACATTTGTGTTAATATTTTTCATTTTGGTCTTTTTGACTTCGCTTGACTCTATTCTCTTGAATCGCCTGCTGTAATAATTGCTGCCATTCACTCCATTTGACATGAGCTCTGATTTGGAATCCATAAACTTAATAGATGCGCATCAGTACGCGGGAATGATGGGTGACATCCTGCTGCACTCGTTCACCGCAGTGTCATTCAGACTTCATCAATCATTTTAATTAAGGGAAAGAAGATTGGAAAGGACTGCAAATAGGAATGGGTGATAGGAATCAGAAAATTGCTTTTAAAATTAAAAACGATGTAGCAATATGGTTCAAATGAATTATATAAAAGCTGTTGATTTACAAACCACAAGACAGAAATAAAAAAATATTTAAATAACGCTGAAGGGATGGGTATAGGCAAATAAGTAAGCACATAAAAAATAAAACTAAATAAGTAAACAAAAGAAATAATAGTAAGAAATCACTGGATTAGCAATGGCTGGGTAATTATGGGTAATTAAGCCTAGGTAAATGGTGAGGGTTGTGTCAGGAAGAGAATCAATGATGCAAGTTCTTCAGTGACGATTGACTCACTTGTGGCGTCCCCTGATGAGGGGAGAGGCCGAAAGAAGAAGAAGAAGAAGAAAAAGAAAATGTGGGACAAGGTGGGGGACATTCTCTATGCACAAGTCAACCCATCGCCGCTATATAACCTCCACAAGTTCGACTTCCATGTAGGAATGTTCCATGTCTATGTTTTTTTAGCATTTATTCTGTGTCGATTTACTTTTGGCTTCTACATTTAGAATTTATATGCATTATTGTCACAGATAGCAGAGTTACACCGATTCAACCTAATGTTGTTTTTTATTAAGTATTTAGTTTAAAATGAAACATCCACCTTAATGCAATGTTCAGTGTGGCTTAAAGAAATTTAGATTGAAAAAATACTTTGATTCTGTATTGATTTTTAGTTTGATGCTCAACATGTCCTTAACACATTCACTATAACCATAACAAGACTTATTCCTGCTGTTGTGGTATTGAAAAAAAGCATATAAGATAACAAACACAGTTTTATGCAAGTTGGCTAAAACAGGCCGGAATTACAAAAAAATGCTAATTCTAGGCAAAATCATGTCATACTGATGTGTGGCTTGCTCACATTGAACAGTAGATGAATATTTTTTACATTTTCTTAAACTGTTCATACATTTTTAGAGTAACAATATTTTACCTTAATCAAGAATTTTTTGTTAGTTTAATTTTTTTGCTAGTATTTCAATTAATCTGTCCGGCCGGAAAACTTCCACTGGCCGGAAAAGTCTCCACATACAATTGGCATAAAGAGAAAGTGACTATCCTGTCTGGAAAAGGACGCTTATCATTTCTGGGAACCGGATAAGACCGGGATGGACTCTCTTCTTAAGCATCTTACACACCTAGGAAACTGCAAATCACTTCAAACTAAAAAGCCACAAAGTCGGATAACTCTTTTGCTGGCTCATCTTTGATGCTCTAAGGAAAGCGCGATTCATGGCGACCTCAATCTAAATGTGACAAAAGCGTTAATCACTACGAAAAAAATAAGTAGAGACGCCTGTCTTACTGTGTGACTAAAGCTGCCATTCTTGTCTAATGTGAGTGAAAGTGTTTTTTTTTTCCCTACCAAGCTCTATAAACACACACACATGCGTATTTGAAATTTAAGATAAACCAATGCTTCCTACCTCAATCCGTACTTCCTGAAATCTAAATTCAAAAATAAATTGTCTAAATTATACCATATCTGCAATAAAATCTCATTTCTTCATATGTTTTGTTTCGATTATTTGCTACTGCTTTGAATTCACAACTTCAGGGTCATGAGACTGATCCTATGGTATTCTATGAGCCGGAAAATTTGTAATACCTTATATTAAACAATCCAAATCGAAGGTGGTGCCACTTTAAGTATTCACTTCAACTTACAACAATTTTATCTAGGTCCCCATAGACAGTCTTCTTCTTATTCTTCTTCCACTACAGGTAACAATGTCATCTGCAAACATCATAGTCCACGGTGATTCCTTTCTGACCTCATCTGTTAGTCTGTCCATCACCATAGCAAACAAGAAGGGGCTCAAAGCCGATCCTTGATGCAGTCCCACCTTTACCTTGAAGCTACCCGTCACTCCTACTG